>WHVE01000496.1:0-101316 GCA_015178995.1 Trichophaea hybrida
CGATGATATTTGACATGTTCCTGTATTTGATTGTATGCGAATGATCACTTTGTACGTATATCAAGAACTTCTCAGTGATGGCCATCATGACTGATGAAGGAGTCTCAAGACCAATCAACTTTTGAATCAGTTCCAAATCGGTTCTGTTGTATCTCTCGAAAAGCAAAGTTTGGTAAGATCTGGAAGCCTGCAAGTCCACCTCCGTGTGTATTCCCTAATTAAACATCCAGCTCTTGGCAGTGATCATATGTGCCTTCAACCTGTGGTTTATTGGTGTTAAGGCCCTCAAGCTGGCCCTTAAGTGTCGATCATCGTCTGGGGCGGTGTAATGATCTTTCAACTTTCCTTCGTTTTCGGCTTGCTTTCATTTCTGATTTCCTTTGTAAAGGGAATTTGCATTGACTTCCATTCTCAAAGAACCACGCATAAAAGTATTATCTTATAGAGACGTAATCGTGATCTTCTGATCATATGTGCCACCATCCTCAGCTGATGCACATCTGTGCTCAGGAAATTATAATTCATATTTGCACGTCTGTGCTTGTGTAGTGTTTCTCTGTATATATACTTCTGTGCTCATTTGATAATACCCGGTTGATACACTTCTGTGCTCGAACAGTTCTGACACTTTGTTGCTGCCTTTCCGAGCTTCGGTTCCATTTGGTGGAAGGAAATACAATCAGTTGCTGGTATTGTAGAATGGATGAATTGACATGTTTCTGATAGGGCTTGGTGGCTTTCCATAGTCTTCTGACTAATTGTTGCAATACGATTTCTCGCATTGAACAGTCATGGTTGTGCTGGGTGACAATCTATGGTGGGGTGATGATCAGTGATGAATATAAAAGTTAAAGTATAACAAGAATTGAATCAGGTTTCGAACGGAGGCTAAAGAATGACAAGCATGAAATCGGATGGCAAACAAAAGCCAAAGCATGATGAAAGTGAAATTAGGTTTTGAACGAAGGCTAAAAGCACAAAATCAAGATTCGAATGGGAAAGAACAGAATTGTGCAAAAGCAATATACAAAGACAGCCGGAGTTTGGAAGTATTATGGAACGAGTGAATCACTGTATATAGACCAGGTGTTTGGAGGAGGATAAATTTCTTTCTACACTCGTTCTCAGACCTATAAAACAATCAATCAGCTTTGGCTTTCACTGCTTTCACACTTGGTAATTCGGGATCGAGAATCTTGCATACTTTCGTTGCTTTTGTAGCTACAGGCTACCCTTAGAATTCTTAGCCATCCGGTTTTTAGTTTTTACAACCCCTGGAACCCCAAGCCCTGAAGCCTTGACATTAATGATCTTGTAAACTTAATCTTGGGGGTAAGAATATCGTGGCCGGTAATGCGTTTCAAGGAACGATTGACATTTGAATCTTCCTGGAATGGTCTCTGCAAGTACAAACCAGGTCCATTGGATAGTAAAGTGATCAGTGATTATTGCTTCTGTGACTGATTGAGCTCAGACCGTACTCTTGTGAAATGGTGATAACCGATAAGTAGTTATTAGCATCACTCAGAACTAGTGTCTATCCGCCAGCATCCACAGGATATGTAGTAGCAATTCTCTCTTCGAGTATCATAATCGATATAGATTTCCACCTCTATTCTGATTTCAACATCCATTCAACCGCTGGGTTTGGGTGATCAATTGCCTCAGTTGGTAGCCCACCACTACTGATGACTGCAGAGTTTTCTTACTTTCACAAATGAAGCAACATGGAATTGCGTTTTGGACAATTTTCCCGAAGATATTCAGGTTATAATTACTTGTTATTCGATGACATTGTATGTTGTTGTACGTGATGTGACACATTGCGACGTATCCGACAGAAGGAGTTGATTATGAATTCCATATTCATAACGTATCTAACTTCTGTAGAGCGATCATAGTGTCAGGACTGCTATTGGCCGGTAGAGCTCTGTACTTCAGAATAGGAGTAGATATGGTTGCACACAAAAATAAGTGATGAAGTCATATCATTGTAAGATAAGACAATTGCTGGAGTGCAATTGCACTCCCATAAAGTGCCTATATACCAGGCAGTCACCTGGCCTCAGTCCTCACCCATCACTTGGCCTCTGCCATTACAGCAAGATATTCCTGGGTTTGTTCCGTATTATCAAGCAGATCCCCAAACTCTTCCAGAATGATGAATTTGTTCCCTGAGGGCTAACTGCATCTCTTCGTAGGCTTGGTTGCATTGGGTCTTCATTAGAACACAGGCTGTTCAGACATCAGCTGCAAACACTTGGGATTGGATAACTATAGTGAAAGCTATTTGAATTGAGCCCTTTCGATCTTTTCCACTCCTAGATATACATTATTGTATATCTCCTTTTGCCTAATGATTAGGCCTTCCTAAGCTTTGGCCAATCTTTGGCAGGCCACCTGTATTTCGAAATTTTACTCCCTTGCTGCCTGAATAAAAGTTTCCATCTGCCCAAGGAATCTATTGATGTGATTCAAAAGATCAATAACTTCATCTGGAATATCTTTCCTTGTCAGGGGCAGGTATTGTATCATCCGCTTATCCTTGTTGCTGAATAGAATCAATGCATTTTCTCTTCTGACGACTGTATAGGTGTCTGTCATGCTGGTGTCTGAATAAAACATTATACAACTATGAAAAAAACATTTGCTTAACAGGGGCGATGTAAAAGAACAGGAATCAAGCTCCAAATTCTTGCTGCAGTTGTACCAATGGCTCGCAGTCAGGATACAAGGTATACATGATTCAGGATAAGCAGTATCAGAATGGGTGGTGAAATAGCAGTGGTACAGAGTCCGAAGGTAATTCCCAATTCCAATGGTAAATCATTGTTACGATGGATGATAGAGCAGCTGCTGCCCTGCCGATTCTCATGTTGGTTTCTCTGCAGGTGTAATCACAATAACACACTTCTTGATCTTTTCAATTCAGGTACAAGCCTTCCGATTGGGTCCAATCATCAGTGAAGACAGAATCGTTGATACTTATATCTCCTCCTGTTGTTGCTGAATCTGTCCAGTATAGGTTCCATGGATACAGTATATCAGGTGTCTCCCAAATATTCTATTTGAGGATTTCTTTTGTTATGTTTAGGAGACCGTTGATGCTATCGAAGAATTTGAAACGTTATTGTTCTGCCAGCTGCAATGGGACACCAGCTAATTTGAAGAAGTTGACTCAACAGTGACAGTTGGAGTTGTATAGCTTCAACGTCATTTGAAATATGTGGGTAGAAAGAATACCTTCCTTGGAAGTGCTTCTTTACTAACAATATATTGTAATACTGGGAGCATCACACCAAGTTTTACCCCATGAAAGTAGAATCCATATTGAATTTGGGACTGTTTTGATGGTAAATTAGAAGATTCACTTGGGATGTGGAAATCACTAAAAGATTCTGAAAGATAAGAATCGGCTTTCTCTTATATGTATATTGTTAAGGCTTGTTCTTCTCACTCCAAGAGTTGATGCCTTGCTACTCTCAAAGAATCCATAGTCGTTATACCATTGCCTTTGCTTCTAACAAATACTTGTATCTACGTTGTTCTCTAGTGCTCTAGTATGATGACAATATTCAAACCAATGGCCACTGATTTAGGACTACTACAGATATTCATCTCTCCAAATTCTATTGTCTTTATTGTTATTGAAATTATAATCAGACGATCTGTATTGTTTATGACATCAAGCTTGCAGGTTTATTCCTCTACACCAGAGATATCCTTTCAATCTGATAACCTCCAGATCAATAGACCTCTTTCAATAGAGAGCAGCTTGGCTGTTCAGAGTTGGCACATATTTCTAGGCCGCCAGCAGTTATTCAGTTCTTGGCTGGCAATATTCAGTTGGTTGCCGGGTGTCTATTTGTCATCGGTAAGTATCAGCTTCTTGGCTGATACTATTTAGCTATTTGTCGGCTGTCAGTTTGATATTGGCAATTTGCAGCCGAAGCGACTGTAGCCATTTACTTGCAAATATAGATTAATAAGGATATGGGTAGCTGTTTGCTAGCTATCTGAAATGATTGGCTCTGGCATCAGAGACAAATGATAGCCCATGATATCCAATCAGGAAACTTGTAAGTGACTGTACATAACCCCACTGCGGATTTGCTAGGTGTCACAGTCTCTATGTATGCCAATAGGCACTGTTGCTTTCAAGTCCTTGACTCATAATTGTATTAACAATACCTCTTGGTCTATGATGTGCTTGCCTGTTGGAAAGTCCATTTCTTTCTTTGTTCAGACAGAGTTTCGTTCTTTGATTTCCCTGTTGATTGTCACTGGGCAGTAATTTGCTTGTTTAGTCAGCTTACTTGGTTCTCTATTTGGATGGAAGTGCCCCAAGGAGCTGACCAAAGTTTTGCTTTGTTGAATTTACCACTTTTGGGGCATGTGCAAGTTTGAGCTTGGCAAAGTCCACCTGTATCTGTCACCCTATGACATCTTGGCTAATATTCAAAATTTTTATCTATTGAGCTGCCAGAGGTAAGGAGCTGCCTTCCATCTTGGCTGTTTTCACAAAGTGATTGCTGTAAGTAGTTGTTGATAATATTGAACCCAAATCCTGGTAACAAATGCACCAATTCCAAGCAATTGTCACAGCTGTGTTCCAAATAACTATTATTTTCCCCATAAATCCAGCAATTATTGGTACAGCAATTACCACTCAGGTATCAGCTGCTGCGGTTCATATACATCAATGCCTCATGGTGAATGGTTTAAGCTTTTATAAATGGTGAAAGTATTCTACTAATTAGAATTTAAACAGAAATGATTCATTGGTTAAGAAACACACTTCAATTGCTTCAATATGGGCTAAGACATCTGCTTGGGCAAAATATATTATTGTAAACAAAGGAGTACATTCTTATATATGGCTAGACACCAGGGGAAAAGTGATTTGAGGCTGATGATCCAGAGTAGGGAGAGGAGACAGCCGTCCTCTTCAAAACAATTGAAGAAGATATTGGATTCTTCTACTTTGCAGTTGCAGGTTGACAATTTAATTCAATTCTAAAGTGACCTGCAAATGTTGTAGATAGTTTGATTTTAATCATCCTGATAAAGATTTCTGTCAGTCTCAGAATGATAACTGTAGTTGATACAGTAACAAGTATTCTCATCCTCGCTCATATATTTTGACTTTGAAGTAATACTGATTGCCAATGATATCTGGATTTATAGGCATTTGAAAGGTCCACAAGGAATATAAGCAGATGAGTCCCCAACAGAAATATATGACCCATCAATTTTCAAAGATGCTTGTGTATTCAAAAATGGCACCAGAGATATTGCAGATGTAGTTACATTAGTAGCAGCCTGAACAGTGAGGGTATTAATATGTATGTTGGGAATATATTGGGTAGAATCAGTTGCAGACATGTTCCTCTGTCAAGGCTGCAGGGCTCAGAGTTCCAGGGGTTATAAAGATCAAACAATAATTTGAAATTGCAAGTAATGCAAAGCAGGCAAGAGACTAAAAATCCAGTATTACAGAAGTGAACAGAAGTTGGTGCTCAAGCTATTGATCATTTTGTAGACTAGAGAACAAGTAAAGAACAAACCAATTCTCCGCTCAAACCTCCTCCTCATAAACGATAATCACAACTATTGTAACCTTCACTCACTCATTTCGAATACATCCCACCAATATTGTGAACATTCCCTATCCCTTATCTTCAATATGATTCTGGTCAGTTTGGTGTCTTTCAATTATCTTCAGTGATTATTACAAACCTGATGTGTTTTCTTCAAAATCTATTGCTTTGTTTGAAAAGCTGTTTATTAATCTCTTGATCCATTGACCAGTTTTTTGTCAAACTAATGTGACTACCCATCATTGAGCCTTAATCAGTCACCAATTCCTACTTGTACACATCCATGACACTTTTGTGTCATTTGGTACAAATCAGGTGCCAAATGAGTGATGAATTGACCTCTGCTCATTCAGCTTTGCAGCCTTCCCTGGACTTCTGACTAATATATCGATTATTCATATTGAATGTCACTTATTGAACAATCCTGATGCTGTGATCTCAGGGGTAAGCTTATCATGGCCAGTAATAAGTTTTATAAAAACAATCAATATCTGAATATTCTTGGAATGGTTTCTGCAAGTGTCAATCACTTGAATTGAATAGTAATCGTATCAGTAAATGTTGCCCCTGCAACTGAGAATTCAATCTGTATTTCTGAAAAACAATAATAATCAACTACTAGTGATCAACATCACTCGTAACTGGTGTGTATCTACCCGTATCTCCATGATATCTGGTTGTAATGTTTTTTTTTGAAAATCATGATTGGTAGAGACTTCCTCCTTGATTCTGATTTTAACATCTCCAGAACTACTGGGCTCAGATACAGTGCCTCACCTGGTAGCCCACCACCAATGGCTGCATAGTTCATTCTGCCAAAAAGATTGGAGTTATACAATTGAGTTCCCGAGACAACATCTTCAAATCAATTGAGCACATAATTGTGTGTTTCTGTAGGCCTTTGTTTATTTCAGTAGATAAAGTAATGTATTTTGATATATCTGGACCAAGGAGTGGACCACAAATTCTCCAAGTGAAACACATTTGATTTCCAAATAGCTATTATAGTGTTCAGACAAGTATGATCCCATATTCAATAGTATCAGTAGATATGGTTACAGACCAGAATAAGCAATAAAGTCATATATTTCTCAGGTAGAAAAATTGCTGGAGTGAAATTGTACTTCTGTCAAGTGACTCGATGCTATGTAGTTATTCGGAACGGGCTATCGGACACTCGCATTATAAAAGATCAAATTGATGAGAAACAGACTTCAGAAAAAATTGATTCAATAAAAGATAGAATTGATGAAAAACTGGGTAGATAAAAAACTGGGTGGGAAAGCAATGGGGTTGATGAGAAACAGGGTTGATGAAAGAAAGTTCTTTGGGGTATAGAGAGAGATCTGGGAATACTGACAATCTGAATACAGAGAGCAATGGCCAGACACAAAGAAAGTCATTTGGTATATAACTGGGCTTGGGAATTACTAATCCATAATTGGGAAGCCAAGTGAAGAAGAGAAGTGTACACCTACAGTGGAGTCATGGAAAGTCAGCAGCAGAGTGTGACAGTTTGACAAAATGAATCCAAATCGGTCTGAGTAATAATCAATGGTGAAGTGATGATCGGTGAATAATAGAAAAGATTATGCAAAATATGCATGAAATCAGGTTTCAAATAAAAGGAATCAGGTTTGTGTATATTATGGACATTGTGACAAAAGCAGTGTACAGAGAAAGCAGAAGTTCAAAAGTATTATAAAACAAGTACATTATAGATGAAATCCCTTTATATAAACCAGATATTTGGTAAAGGATAAATTTCTTTCTTTACTCATTTTCTAGTCTATAAAACAGTTAAATATTTCTAGCTCTCTTATCTTTCACACTTGGTGATTCCGGACCAAGTCCCTTGCATACAGTCCTCACTTTTTAGCTACCAGCTATTTTTGAATGTTCACAAGATTCCAACTTTTGGTTTCTATTGCCCCCTGAACTCCAAGTACTAAACCTTTGGCACCAAAATCCTAAACCATTGACAGAATCAGAGTATAATATATACAAGGCCTGGCTCAGGTGATTTTAGCTGATAATCGGATAACCAAGTCAAGGAGCAAGGTCTGTACCATTTCACAGTCTGTCCCAAAATTCAACTATACAAAGACTGAGTCCGACAGAACAAAAGTATAATTTGTTGAAGGTTTGTTACATGAGAAGTCAACCACAATCAATACTTTCACATGTTGCACCTAGGGTACTTAATAGCCTGGCTATACATAGGACAAAGTTGAACTTTGAAGCTGGCTGCTAAAATGAAGCCCACTTGGTTGTAGAAGCTGTTGGCTAAAATAAAATCCATATAGTGTTTGAGAGTGATCAATTGAATGGAGATAGATAAGAGTGGGCCCCTGGATCATATCTGAAAGTTGACTGGTGATGCTCAAAGGGTGAACATCATGGTAGAGATAACGATATTGAAAGGTGAGTCAGAGAGGTAAAAGAGGAATGAAAGTAGACTCATATACAAAAATCTAGACTTCAATTAAATTTATTGAATCCAATATCTATTAGAATAGTATGGTCCCTAACTCAAAACTGTAAGTTGTAATAAAATCAATTGTTAAATTTTGACTATCCCTGCCATGAATCACCTAGCATAGCAATTGTTGGACTAGAATTCGGTACAACTTACTGGATTTAATATTGTGTCTTTTGCACAAATTTATGCTTCAAGGGCAGTCATCCATTTTAACTCTTTCTTCTTGTCTATTTACCTCTTCTCTTCTTCTTTTTGTGGATTTCAATCTCCATTTGTATCTGTATCCCCTCTGTCTACCCTTTCCCAGATACAGTTAATTCACTCCTATGAGTATTACTAATCAACAGTCAAATAATATCTTGAGCCAGCTTTCATCCATTCTTGCTCTATCAATCACTCTATATCTGCTTTCTACACTAGCTACTGAGCAGCATATATATCACTGCTCATATTTAAGTCAAGCCTTTCACTCAGTATTCTGATTGGGGATAATTATTTTTTGAGCTACACTTCATACCAATTATACTTTTATTTTATCAGCCCTTTGTTGGCTACAGCCAACTGGAGTAACTTACCAAACTATCGATATAGTTTCTTGCCAAGTCAAAATTTCTACTCTGTTTTGCCATTGAGAAATGACATCTCCCCAGCCAGGTTGTGTACCTTTCAATGTGTGTTCTGTCCAGTTCTCACTCTTTATATCAAGCTTTCCAGCAATTTCTCTTCAACCACTTTTATAAGTTGTCTTTTGTCAACCCCATCTCTTAACAACTCTATTTCTTAACAACCCCATCTCTTAACTACTCCATCTCTTAACAATCCCATCTTTTAATAATCACATCTCTTAACAACCCTATCTGTCCAAACCTGCATATCAATCATTTTCTCCATCTCTTACTCTTGCAACAATTACCAAGCCTGCTTGAATGCCGACTTATCTATGACTTCAAGCCAACTTGAAAGCTCGGGAATTTATTTCCATTTATATCCACTTCATAGCTATCTTTATTATCACTGTGCCCACTCACTCTCTTCAATTTGCTCCATATCCAATTATATACCATCATATCCATCTATTGCCATATCCATTTGTGAGGTATCATATCAGATGTGAGAAACAGCATAATGAAGTTGAAAGTGTGAAAATATTTAACTTTTGAAATGTGATTATGTCAGAGATGTAATTATTTCAGAGTTGCAACTTGCAAATAGTATCTTATAATTTGGTGATAAATAAATAGTATATATCATAATTACATTTGAAGAAGTGATAAGAATACAGGTCTAGACTCCAATATGTGAATGTGGAATTTGATACGATCATTACTATCATATCTGTGAACTTTGATGTAATCACAACCATTATATCCATGGACTCCAATGGTGACCCTGAGGTCAGACAGTTTCTTGGAAATCATATCTAAAAACTCTAACATACAATCAGGATTGCAATAAAATATTTCATATCTGAAGAATGACAAAATTCAACTCTTTGGCTAAAATGCCCTGCAGTGTGTTGTGAATAAGAGATCAGGTTGAAACAATACCCCAAGTTACAGAAGATTATTCAAGTATTGCTGGTGTGGTATCCAAGTTATCTATAATAGAATTGGGTCTAATTGTATTTTTTAGAATTATGACAGTTACCAAAAATTACTGTAAGTCATATAGTATATGGTAAGTCATGTATAATAACCTACTATTTTGCAAATGAACTAAAAATCCAGCCCTGTTGAATCAAATCAAGCCAGTTGAATTCTATTATTTCAACCAAGTAAATGACCACCCAGCTTCACCATTTTCACCTGGAGTTGACAATGAAACCAATTGGTTGGTAACTGATCAAACCAGCCTGGCACATCAGGAAAAGTGTTTGTACCAGTGTAATTTGAATTTGTCATTATTGTTAACAATGTGTTATGGGAGATTTTGGCAGTTACCATCCACCACCAATATGTTATCATAGCTTATCACACCATATTCTGGTTTAAGGTGCACCACAGTAATTTTGTGTACAGTTTGTCCATTTTCAAAATATTATCCAACTATACATCAAGATTAGTATGGTCAATCACTACTTGATTCTTGAGTCTACAGTTTTTGAGGAAAGTATGAGCTTTTGACTGCACTTTCACATGGACTTCTGGATCTGATATAGATATTGGTACTTGAAATTACAGTTGCAATTGACATCTATATATAGTATATATACAGACAGAGAAAGATAAGGGCAGACAGGGCAATACTTGATGAAAGATGGCTCCCTAGTTCAATTTATAAGTTACAACTCTGATACTCTGTCAGAACTCTGACATTATCACAACATCATCAAAGTCAATCATCTCGTCCCAGGAGCCCTGGGACTGTCCAGAGGTTGCGGAGGTTGATTTGGAATGACGCATTCTTCAGACCCTCATTGAGTGCTCCAGGACCAGTGAATGCAGCCTCAGTACACTGCCTGGTTAACGCAAAATCCTTGAGGCTGTTCCAGGAGATTTCTGTATCGCAATAGTATACTCTGTAGCCACTTCCGATGGCTCCAAGGGTGCCCTGGGAGATTTCTCTATTGCAATAGTATACTCCATAGACACTTCCGCTGCCTCTAAGGGTGCTCTGGGAGACTCCTGTATCGCAATACTGTACACCATAGCCACGTCTGATGCCTCTACAGGTGCTCTGGGACATTCAAAAAGCACAGCAAGTCTTCCGTTTCCACATCTGAGCTCTCTGTAGAGCACTGTTACATTCTACGATCACCCAGGAGCACCTGGATCTTGTTGTTCACTTCCAGATGGAATCATGGTGTGTGACCCATTTTCAGATGCATCTGTAGCATCGACTACATGTTTGGCATTAATCCGCTTCTGCCTGCCACTATCGACTAACATGACATATATCCATGCCATGCACCTGCAGCACCTCGATATGACCTTGACAAAAGCAAAACACCCCCTGAGTAACAGAATCCCAGAGGAACACAACCCTCCAAGGAACAGACTCTCATTTGAATTCAGCTGCCATGTCCTCCATTTCCTCCCCTGCTGTACCTAGTGCTATATAAGGGATCAATTTCTCCGCTGAGCTTGCAATTCTAGCATCCATATAGCTGCCCACATGCTCAATGATGGCCACCTGGCGACCAGAACCAATGGGATTCCGGTGTTTCCAGCATCTCTTGTACAAGGTGGTATCAAACGTTAGTATCCGATAATTATAAGATTGAGGGGGTACACTGATAGCTGAATATCTCCCTGCGGAAGTCCTGAGTGGGTTTCTTCTGTGTTTCTTTCTCATAGTCCCTCAAGGCACAGTTGTGTGCGGTTGCAACCAAGCAAATCAATTGGGGAGTCACTCACTTGTGCCACAATTTGTTGCAATGTGCTTGTCCGCCAAGATAGGTGTTGGAAGCAAAAAATTGAGCCAAGATCAGTGTGGTGGGCTCGCTTCTCAGAAACAACCAGACATTCTTCATACTATTTGGGAGATCTTCCCATTGCTCAATCCAAGGGTTATCATTCAGCAAAGTGGCAATCTGCTGTGGACATTGAAGCTTCTTGTCAATCTTCAACGAGAACAGTAAAGTCACCATAAGCTTTGCTGTAGCATCTAGTCAATCCCAAATACCACTGATTCTCCCCAGCAACTGTTTCACATTGATAATCAGTATTATCACACTTTTCAACACAGAGAATACTTCAGAAACTCACAATACCATGTGTTGGGGCATCGAGGTGTTACTGGGTCCACCAGGGCGCTCCCACACATATTGCATGCGATTTAGTGCACCAGCTGTTCTCTGCTGGACAGTCAATACATCAAGGGCTTTATCCCATGCCTTATTGCAAATGTCCAATCCGTTCTCTTCACAGGCCAGCCAGAGGTTTGCAGTATACAGATCTGATTTCAAGGTGTTCTGTGCGAAATCAAAAGCTGCTTTGTTGTGCAGTGGCACATTGATATTCTTGTTGCTCTTTGTCCCCAATTCAACATCAATAGATGGAGGGGCAGCTGAGGAATCGTGACTTCTTGCGAGTCGCCATCTGGCATGTTTCAATGGAACGAGGAACATCGTATCTTGGTTAGCAGATCGAAGTGAAGTGAATTCAGGTGATTGTGAGCACATCGACCACCATGATTGGTCTCCATTGGTGCTCCTGATGTTTGATTTGAATTTCTTTCTTTGGAGTTGGTCAGTCACCATGAAGGTACCTGGGCAAGCCCTGTTCGGGCGGTCTGAACCTGTATTGTGACTGTATCCATTCCATTCCTGAGTTGACAGTAACTCATCATCATCATAGTTCCAACTTGTAGTGGGATTGTGGTCTTGCTCACAATATTCATCATCATGATCTTGTACATCGTCCAGTTTATTGCGGTGGTATGAAGTTGTGCTTCATACAAATTAGGGATTCATCTGGCCATATATGTCTGGAAACACGTAGAGAACGATTTTGACTGGCTGTCATTGCTGAGTGCTCAGAATCTCACTCTTGAGATGCAGTAAGAATAGAACGTTGTGAGGCCATAGGTGATAAAAATATGTCGCAATGTGATTTGAGAAGAAGAGGTCTGAATGAAGCTCAGGTGCACCTAGAGAACCTCTTTTTCCAGATAGAAAATGGAAGGTGACACAGTGGTTCTCATTGAAGAGAACAACCTGTTCATCACCTCGGCAGTTGAGAAGTACCTGAGCTGCTGATCTGTACATTGACTTCAGAGATCTGTCAGTGTGACGAATGGGTATTCCGGCATCAGGACTGCTTACCATCATCTGGTGGCTAGATTCAGACTCAGACATAGTAGAGCTAGATTCAAGCCCATGCTCTGTATCAGAATTTTGAGCAGTGTCTGAGCTGCTGATATCTGCCAAGTTGACTGATATGATAGCCAACCAACCCCATAGGTTGGACTTGATATGCAAGAGCTACCAGTAATCTTACTGTTGAGATACTGGTGCTTTGCATTCTGTTGTGCCATCATGATTGCCCCAGGAAATTTTACGCCTTCAATGGTCCTCGAATGTGTCTAGTACCCTGCCATAACACAATCTGCACTTGGACGATTGGTGTTTTTGTTCTTGTTGCACAGCAAGCACTGGATTTTGTGGTGCTTACTTAGTTACCAGTAGCTCGGCATGTTCGAGCACAGGCAGCACAATATTGGCAGGCTCAGTTCGACTGACCAGTGCTCCAATAGGCGAACCGGAATGAATCATGTTTGTTAGCAGTCGTTAGTTCTCTCTATCAATCTCCAGGAAGTGCTGCTTCAGGATCCGGCTGGGGCCATGATTGTGCTTGGCAATGTCATATTGTTTGTCAGGGAGCAGCATCGGTATACGAGATGCACCCCTTGGGCAGATTTCATTGCATGACATTGAGAACCTGCAGTGATCGAACTTATTCAGTACTGTACCACAATGATAGGCAATCTCAAGCTGAATGCACATAGTATTATCTGTACAGTGAACTGTGTCTATGCAGATACAGTCAATTCACATGCAGACAAAATCTGGCAGGGGAATGCGTTCACTGAATGGTGGATAGAATATGGGCCTTATACCAGGTGGAGTTGTGATGATTTGAATGGCAGACAGGAGGGTTAAGCTGTATGTGTGCAGTGATGATGCAAAGGGGCAAGATGAAATGGAGCAGAAAGGACTGAAACATCATGTCATGTTGGTGGTTGCCAGGGGGATGCTCCAGTGCGTACCTAATTCCCATTCGAAAAGATCAAGTGAATATCAGCAGGTATGATGTCATATCTATGGATCTAGTCTCACTGAATCCTTGCATACTCTGAAAGCTTTGACCTGCAGCCCATTCTGGTGTGAAAGCTGGGGCCGGCTGAGTGCACCTATGAAACATTGCTAGTACTACTTGGAAGTGGACAGTGTTGCGAGAGCTTAGTTTCGCTGTGTGGTAAATGCACCGGAGATAGCGTGGGAAATTGGGATCGAATATATTGCAATTTTGAGTACGATCCAAACCTCCTTCGCTTTTGATTTCTGGTTTTTGGCAAGTGAGTATCACCTCACAGCTCAACCACTTTCCTTCCTCACCCTTGATCCCAACCATAAGTTATTCTTTACATTCGCATTCTGTATCTCACATGATATCATGTTGTTATTTAACATAACCCAAAGCCATCGATTCTCAAATATTCAGACCTTGGGACACATGAGAGATAATGGAGATACAGAAAATCTAGCCGATTTGGAAGAAGAAACCCAGTAACAGCTGAAAAAATACACCTACCAGAACTCTATACAACCACAGAGAATTCTCCCAGATACACCCCAGCAAATCAAAAAATTATTCTAAACGACCCATCAATAAAATCCCAAACCCAAGCATACTTAGAAACACCCCAGCAGCTATTCTGATTGCGACAACATCCCAGACTGAATAGCAGTTTCATGAATGAGTGTTTTGAGAATATTGTAGATGTCCTCCTTGCTAATGATTTGACTATTGATCAGTCCATGCAAAATACGTGGCAGAGTAGTACCATCGACAATATGGAGCACAGACACTCTATCATTGAAGCAGTTTGGACTCGTGTTGACAAGCCAGGTGTGAGGCTTACACATCTGACCCAGACACACAATCCATCCAACAGCTTGTTGCTACTTGCTGAGTGTCAAGGACTCAGGACTAGGCGTCTAGGGTTCAGGGCTCGGGGTTCTAGGGGTTATAAAATCCAATAGCAGGAACACTCAGAATCGAGAATAGCCTGTAGCTAAAGACACGAGGACTGTATGCAAGAGACTCGATCCGGAATCACCCAGTGTGAAAGAAGTCAAAGCCGAAGCAAATTGATTGTTTTATGGACGAGAGAATGAGTGAAGAAAGAAACTTATCCTCCGCCAAACAGCTGATTTATCTATTGCGATTGACTCATTCCATAATACATCCGAACTCCTGCTTTCTTTGTACACTGCTTTTGCATGATTCCGTCATTTCCCTGATCCGAAACTTGATTTCGTTCTCGTCGTGTTTGAGCCTCCATTCGAAACCTGATGTCATTGTCGTTGTGCTTTAGCCTGCATTCGACACTTGATTTCGTTCTCCTCGTGCTTTAGCCTCCGTTCGAAACCTGATTTCATTCTCATCGTGCTTAACCTTTTAAATTACCCACCGATCATCACTCCACCATCGATCTTCACCCAGCACAACCGTGACAGTAGCTCCCCCTCTCCAATACCGAGTACCTACGAGGTTCACCACCCGGGCTTGCCAGGTTGTTCAGTGTGAAAATTGTCAATAGCTTTAAGTCCGCCTATGTTGGCTGTGGGCTCCCAGCTGCGCTTGTCGTAGCCCCTCCATTTGACAAGATATTGCAATTGCCTTCGCAACAACCTGGAATCGTCTATCCGTTCGACTTTGTACCCTTCTTCTCCTTCCACTATCACCGGTGGTGGGGGTTCTTGCTGTAGTAGTGGAAGAGGGTCTCTAGCAGCCCTGTCTAATCGAGATATCAGCTGAACATTGTGAATGCATGGCAGGCTTGGTAATTTGATCTGATAAGCCCAGGGGCTAATGTCCTCGGTGATTTCATATGGCCCTATGCGTTTCCAGTCAAGTTTCTTGCTTGGTCAGGTTGTTGATATATTTTGTTCGTCCAACCAAACTTTATCGCCGACTTCCAATACTGTGCCAACCCTTCGGGACTTGTTGGCCTGTTCGGACTGTATAGCCTGGGCCCGTTTCATCTCGGCTCTGAGCTCGCTAAAAAGTTGTTCCAATTGTTGGGCCATCTGCTGAGCATTGACTTCGCTCGATGATGTTTGGATCTTGGATTGGATGTTGGCTGAAAGTCATTCATGAATGAAAGCCGTAGTTACCAAAGTACGTGGAGCAATTGGTCGTCTCCGAGGAATGATTGTCAGCCACAAACTCTGCCAATCGTAGCCACCAGACCCAATCGTTCTGCTGATAATTAACAAAGTTCCGGAGGTAATGTTCCATTACCACGTTCATTCTTTCAGTTTGGCCGTCGGTCTCAGGATGAAACACGGTTGACAGTCCTCGTTCGATACCCAACCTTTCGCAGACATGTTTCCAAAATTCCGATGTGAATTGCGGTCCTCGATCGGACACTATTGTTTCGGGCAGTCCGTGCAGTCTGAACACTTCTTTGACGTACATTTTCCCTACCTTCTTTCCATCCACTTTGTCATTGCAGGGTAGCAGGTGTCGCATCTTCGTTAGGTGATCATCCACTACCCATATTGCATTCAACCCTTCGCTTTCTGGTAGTCCGACCACCAAGTCCATGCTCAAGTCCTTCCATGGTTGCTCTGGTATTTCTAACGGTCATAACAAGCCATGAATCGTTCTGTGGGTTGCCTTGCTCGTCTGGCAGGTGTGGCAATTTCGTACATAGCGGTCCACGTCCTTCCTCATCTGATTCCGGGAATGGTTTCGGTTTAGCCGGTTGTAGGTTTTTGCTCCTCCAGGGTGTCCTGCAACGGGTGAATCGTGGCATTCCTGGATCCGCTTGAGCTTTTCCTCGTCCATTGGTTGAGCTTGTTGCGATTCGAGGATTTCTAGTGACTGCTTGTTTTTTACCCGATTCCATAACTCTTCAGGACTTACTGAGTCATTGTCGAAGTTCACTGTTTCTGGGAAAGCCAGTATCAACGATTTGCATAACTCCCTGTCGAGGTTTTCTGTTTTTAGCACGATTTGCTGGGTTTTTTCTGCCCCCCTCTTTGGAGGAATGTCTCCTGGCATTCTTGTGAGTGCATCAGGCTTCTGTACTTGTTTACCTGGTCGGTAGACAATTGTAAACTTAAAACAGGAGAGGAATTCGGACCACCATGTTTGCCTCCGGTTCAATAGCTTTGAAGTTATGAAGTATTCCAGGTTCTTGTGATCTGTAAGAATCTTAATCGGATGTGCTGAACCTACGCACTCACGCCTCCACTGTTCCAAACTTTTGACTATTGCTTCTAATTGTTGATCGTAAATTTCGTAATTTTCTTTGGCAGGGGAATGTTTTTTGGAAAAGAAGGCCACTGGATGTAGTACCCCATGATCATCGTACTGAGAAAGAACTCCTGCGGATACATAGCTCGAAGCGTCGGTTTCTAGAACTATCTCATTTTCATAATCGAAACGGGCCAGCACTGGTGCCGTCGTTGAGGCTATCTTGAGTTTGGTGAATGCTCTTTTCTGATCGGGTCCGCAGTGAAAAGGTACTAGTTTTTTTATAAGTTTCATCAGCGGTTACACCACCCTGCTGTAATTTTGTATGAACCGTCGATAGAAGTTAGCAAAGCCCAAAAAAGCTTGGACTTCTTTGAGTTTCTCTGGTGCTTCCCAATTTTCGACTGCTTGAACTTTCTCTGGATCCTTTCTGATTCCCTTTACTCCGACAATTAATCCTAGATATTTGACTTCTTCCTCATGAAATTCGCATTTCTCTGCATTTAGGTTGAGACCGGCTTCATGTAGTGATGTCATCACTGCTTGGACGTGCTCTGTATGTTCCTTCAGATTATCACTATAAATAAGGATGTCATCTAAAAAGGCTTAGCAGAATATGTCCAGGAAGGGTCATAGTGAATCGTTGATGAATTAATGGAAGGATGCTGCTGCATTGGTGAGTCCGAATGGCATAACCAGGGATTCGAACAGTCCATAGCAGGTCCTAAAACCTGTTTTCCATTCATCCCCTTCTGCGATTCTAATCATGTTATACGCATCATGGATGTCTAGCTTGGTGTAATAGCGAGCCTTCGAGAGTCTTACCAAGGTTTCTTGGATTAATGGTAGGGGGTACCGGTTGTTTATCGTTCCTTCATTTCGGCCTGTAAGGACGAGTACGGGCCAGTATGGCTCTGTATGAAAGAGTTTGAGTAGATACGGTTGCACACCAGAATAAGTGATGAAGTGATATAATTGTAAGGTAAGATGATCGCTGGAGTGCAATTGCACTCCCACGAAGTGACTATATCCCAGGCGGTTACCCGGCGCTGGCCGGCCGCCATTACATTATCCCCCTCTCCAGCTGCAGACCCCCTGGGCTGCTATACCGTATATGGGAAGGGAAGGAAAGAAGATCTAGACTCGTATGCCTTCGTATGGCCTCATGAATCCCGCAACCGATCGGTACCTCTCAAGGGTGACCTTTCGGTGGATCCGGCGCATGGGAAAACTCCACCTCAATTGATAGGTGGTGAACCCCATGCCGACGCCATTTATACAGAGCCAAGATCCAATAAGAGAAGAGAAAAGAAAAGAAGAGAATGAAACTTCCAATTGACCCGAAATCCTCCAAGTCTCCGAGGCCAAGTTCACTGGCATTCCTCCGGGTCCAAGCCATTGCTTCCAGTAGTGCCGGCTCAGTACCGCTTATTCGATCATTGGCTTCCACCATCAATCGTTCATATATGATTTTTACATTTAACACGGTTTAAAGTTTCGAGGGTGGCCACCCTGGCCAGTAAAACATCTCTCGGGCCGATTGGCCTCTGATTTGTCTCGGAATTGTCTCTGCAGCAGTCAATTGACTTCAATGGGTATACTCATCTTGATTATAGCTGTAGAATAACAGGCCATGCTTCCGAAGCTTCGGTCGCACTCCAAACCAGTATGCTTCGGCATCAGATGCAGCCCAGATCTACTACACCTTCAAGTATACCTCAAAGTAAACTTCCCAGTAAACCTTCGAGTCCCTGATTCAGAATAGTCAAATTGACTTCCAGTGTCTCCAAATCCGAACCTCCAAGCCCACGGCAGACCTCGTCGGTTATACCCTCCGTGCTCGGCATTGATTGTAAGTCTCATTGAATTGCTTCAGATTGACTCGTATCGGCTATCCGGATTTTCTTCGTCTTTGACATTTGGTTGCCATTCGGCTCCAGATCCAATGGTTGGTTGATTTGTATCGGCCTTGCCTGGCCCTCGATTGTAATCATATATCGACATGCATTTGTACATGCTTGTTCCAGTTGCAGTATCTAACACGTAAGTGTGCCATAAGATCGTACTCACAAAGTAATCAAGTATGTTTCTGCTCTAGTGGCGTCAAGGCATCACTCTCTGATTTCCATGCCATCGACTTCCGAATTTGTGGACCAACTAAAGTCGTGTATTTGCAAGTTAGTAACAAGAACTTCGGCGGATATCGCCGCAGCGATGGTCAACTCCAAGTTAAGCCATTGCAATCAGGAATCCATTGGCTTTCGAAAAGTTTTTTTCTCTGGATGGAATCTAGGACATACTCCTACTGAGGGCGGCAGAGGGAGTCCATTGAACCGCTCTAGAAGGGTAATATTCGTTGACACATGCTCTCGGATCTGAGACCCATCGCGGTTGTCTTCTCATTCGTCCATTAAGGATTGCAGACGGTTCACATTCGCGCAGCTTGACATCTCAATTGCTGATGTGTCTGGCCTTCCGGCCGCTAGCACTGGGTGCGGTTGATCCCATTGTTATCGCCGGTTGCAGGCGATAGTGCATTCGATCCGTTCGGTGGTTCTTCTGGTTCGGTGATGAAGACCAGCATCGTAGCGGATGACTTCTTGAACTCCCTGGTGCACTTGCGTGTGATCTCAATGACTTCCTGGTGCCCTTGACGTCTGCGGTATGACAGGTGCACAGAGTGGTTATAATGTGTCGTTCTAGCACATCCGGTGCGGATTTCATTTGCAGTAGCGGTGCACTCTCAGTTTCTGGAACAGTCATCTCCTTCTTTGTAAGGTCGGCGTTCTGTCGATGACTTGTGAGTATGCTAGCATATGCTGACGATTCTAGTTGATTCTGACTCTTTCCATTGCCATTGTGGCTCGATACTTGAAAATCTGCATTGGATTGCAAGCCTCACAGCATCACTTTTAAAGTAAGTATTTCTTCAAGAAAAGGGTAGAGTTGAAACGTAACCTTGTATATCCATATCAGTGAGTAGACTTTTGTTATGCTTCTCCGAGTGTGTACGATTGCACTGTGCACTCCTGAAATTGCATTTTGCGACTTTCCCGTGACTCAATAGTGCCATCCGCCCAGCAGCCGTTTCTTACCAGTTCATGATTGTGTGTATATTGACAGTTCAGTAGTAAACTCAGAGTTTCAAGTCGCCATCCTTCTTTGCAAGGATATCCATGGTTGCTCGCGTTCCAGGGCAGTCATCCCCCTCTTTGGTGATTGGTGCTCCATCGACGACTTGTGATAATGCCGGTGTGTGTGGCATTGAGTCTTGTGTCGATTCTCTTATCGATTTTTGTTGATTCTGACCGGATAACCTGCCATAGTGTAATTCTGCATGCAATTGCAAATCTCGCAGCATCTCTTATAAAGTGAGTGATTCTTAAAATGAGTAGAATTTCAAACGTAACTGTGTATCGCCATATAGGCAAGAATACACTTGTTATTATCCTTGGGAGTATGCGATTGCACATTGCATTCGAGAAATCTGCATTCCGCGGCTTTCCCGTGGCTCAATAAGTGCCATCCGTCTAGCAGCTGTTCATCAGCGATTCATAATTGTGTGTATATTGAGAGCTCCCTAGTCAATTAAGTGTTTCAAAAGATGATGGTGTAGTTCAATAAATCTCGTATCACCCTATACGCATGGAGACACTGGGAAGTGTATGTATATTTGCTCTCGGCAATCGTACAACCTTTGAGGCCGCTGCGTTATCTGGCCATCGTTTCTCATAAATTGTATCAATCAACTGGGGTACATATGGTTTTCCATGTGCGACTCAGTGTCATCTCGGACGTCCGTATGGGCTCATATAAATCAGTAAGGCACCGTACCTGCTCCCCAAGTATAAGCTATGATAATGCAAAAGATGGAGCGGTAGATGTCGCGGAAACCAGGAGCCCAGAGAAGAATGGTTCACCCAGAATGGAGCCAAGCCCCGCCGTCTGGATACTCCCTTCTTGACTCGGCAAGCCGGTAGCAGTCATTCAAGCACCCCATTGTTGGCACACTCTTCTGCCACAACTACCGCCACTGCTCCTTGCTCTTAGTCGTCCAGAGCTTGGGTCTCGCCTGGTATGTCCGAGGGTCTGACATCCAAACTCACTCCCAGCAGCCCTGCGCATTGGCCAATCCGTGCGACAAATGCCATGCGTATGCAGTAACTCCAAGAATTTGTATATTCAGAGGAGGGGCCTATGGGCCCATTGCACCACAAGATATCCAGTGTACATATCTTCTTCTCCTGGAGCACTTCAATTTGGTGTCCGTAGAGAGATTAAACAAATAGCCAGAGAATGCACCTTAGAACCTCGCGGCACCCCCGGTGGCCAACATCCACGGGCATGGGCTTCCCACTTCCACTCGTACACGCTCAATTGGTGCCGATAGGCATTCACCATTGGTTCGTCAATCTCTGGTAAGCCATTGGCTTGTCAACCGGTGCGAAATGTTCTACGAACTGAACCTTCATCATCACTACTCAGCTATCCCCCCCACCTTCTGCTGTGTGTTGGCTTTCTTGCAGACTCCATCGCACACCCATCAAACCCAAGGATGCCGATGCCCGTGGCTTCGTCTGCCAGGCTGAATTTTCAAGTGGACTTGGAGACATAAGGATGTTTGTCGCGCCACAGTCGGTAAGTGCTGGTACTCGGTTTCACCTTGTTGATCCCGAATTCGAACTGCAGCTGTGATGTGAGTCGAATCCGGTTGTAGTGTTCGTTGGCGGCATGTGTGTTGAATTTCGTACTTCCAATCGTCCATACAGTAGAGTTCAGTATCTCCTTTGAACCATCTTCCGAGTTCGTAGAAGGGTAGTCACGATTGCAATCGCCGTCAGCAGTGTCGATCTAATGTTCGGTAATCTCAGGTTTTCGATTATCCATAAAAGTGAAACTCGTATAATTCGGTTATCTCTACACTGTAAGCCTTAAATGTGGGTAAAAGTGGTGGTCGAATAATAATGTGTAGTCATCCTCCACCGGTGCACTTCGCCAGGCGATCTCGTGCAAATGTAGCTTGTGTCGACTTGGCTTTGACCATTGAGCTTGATCGCCATCAATTGACACGGTGATGAAAGCTTCCCTTGGACTTTGTATTCAAGTAACTTTTGACAAGTTCATTCATCCGTTCGTACGTAATTGCTCTTGTCGAACGTATTTCAAGGACTGCTTAGGGATGGCCATCTTGGCCGGTGACTTGTGTCCGGAAACCGATTGACTTCCGAATCAACTCAAAATAGTGTGCTACTGTCAATAACCCAATTTAGGTATATTTATCAAGTCAGCTGATTCTTGAGTATCGACCATGGTCTTGGGCGGCGTCATGATATTTCGACTTTCTTCGGTTTTTCGCATTGCTTGCATCATGGATTTGCGTCACGTGGCGAAGTTGCATTGACATCGATTCCCAATGAACCATTGATCCACCATGTGTAAAACTAATGTCCAGTGGAGCGGTAATTGCGATCTTGCAATCGTATGTACCATCATTCTCCTTATATGCATTTGCCGTAGATGCACTTCTGTGCTCGTGTAATCTTGATCCGTAGATGCACTTCCATGCTCGTTTAATCATTCGCCGTAGATGGATGTACATCCGTGCTAGTTCAATCGTTCTCTGTAGAAGCACTTCCGTGCTCGTGAAATACTGACACTTCATAGCTACGTTTCAGAGCATCCGCTCCGTTCGGTTAAAGGTAATTGTAAAATGAGCATTAATGGAATGCGTATATTGTGGGCGACAAAGAATCGATGCGTTTTGGATATCGCTCCACGGCCTTCCATAGTCTTGCGACTGATTGGTTAATCGTGCGTATACGATTTCTCTCGTTCAACGATCTTGTGAACGTAATCTCGGGGTTAAAGACATCGTGGCTGGTAATGCCTTTCAAGGAACGATTACAGTCTGAATGTTCTTGGAATGGTCTCTGCAAGTGTCAACCAGACCAATTGGATAGTAAATTTATCGGAACTTATGGCTATTGCGACTGGTAGAGTTCAATCCGTATTCTTGTGAAATGTTGAAAACCAATAAGTAGTCATAAGCTTTGCTAATATCTAATGTGTATCCACCAGCATCGCCGGGATGTCAATCGTAGTCCTCTCTTCGAGTAGCCTGGTAGCGCGGTTGAGATCGTGATCTTTGCCATCGTGATCGGTAATGATTTCCGCTATATTTCTGATTTCGAAATCCATTGAACCGCTCGGTTCCAGTGATCCATTGCGTTGGCTGGTAGCCCACCACCGATGTCTGTGAAGTATTCGCACACTCACAAGGGTTAGCGACATAGATTTGAGTTCTAGATGACTTTTCAAAAGGAATTGAGTGTATAATTGCTTGTTTTTCGAGGGCTGTGTATGTTTTTGTACGTGTGGTGACGGGTTGGGAAAAAGAGGTCGATCACGAATTCTGCATGCGAAATGTAGCCGATTTCTTAAGAGCGATCACAGTGTAAGGACAAGTACGGGCCAGTATGGCTCCATACAAGAAAGTATGAGTAGATACGGTTGCCCACCAGAATAAGTGATGAAGTCATATAATTGTAAGGTAAGATGATCGCCGGAGTGCAATTGTACTCCCGCGAAGCGACTATATCCCTGGCGGTTACCCGGCGCTTGCCGGCCGCCATTACCGGCCTCGGTTATCGACACAGAGTCTTAAGCCACCTCCCGGCTTAGGAGCGAAAAGTACTGGAGCTCCGCAAGGTGATGAAGACGATCGGATAAATCCCTTGAACGTGTTCTTCTCTATCCATTCTTTTAAAACTTGTACCTCTTCTCGAGATGAGCTGTGAATAGGTCCAAACGGCGGTGTGAACCCCTCTTGCAGCATAATCTTATGATCGTAGGGTTGGTGCGGTGGTAGCCTTGCCGTGACTACATTGCTGAACAGGGTTAGGAACTCGTGGTATTCGTTGGAGATGACTTCTTCAAGGGTTTTCTCCTGTAGGTCCTTTATTCCCAAGGCTTTATTGATTTTGTACAATGTGACGGCGTAAACCTTGAGTTTCTCCCTTCTCATTTTCCTCACAAAAGGTGATGCTGCTACCGCGCAGATGTCTAATTTCGGCCCTTCTGTATCTGCTGCTGTTTCCATATTTATTTATTTATTTATTTATTCATCATACAGCATGCAGCCCACAGGCTATGGCCGGTGAGGTACAAACAAATAACCAAGAACAAGATCAACAAATAAAACCGAACAAAGGAAAAACGAAAAACCCCTGGCTAGGTAGCACCGCTCCGCAGTCTCCTATCACCCCTGCTCTAGTTACAAAGCAATTTCCAATAAATCATAGCGGTTTGTAACACACTTCATACAATGATAAAATATCTGTCAGTCTCATTCGGCTTGGTTCTGCATATTATGCGGGTTCTCCCCCTTGAGTTTACCCTCCTCCTCCCTTCCCCGTTCAAACTTCATCCTCCTCTCAACTCTCTGCTTCTCCTTCCTTCTCATCATCCTCCCCCCATCATCCCCTCCACTCTTACTCTGATGTTCCTCCACCATATCGTTGACAGTTCCCTGGCCTGCAATTGGGATGTTGCCATGCCCAAGGTGTTCATCATCACGGAATTGGCCCAGGTACCATCTTCGAGTAGCTATATGTGTGTCGCGCAGAAAATGTTTCAAAGGTTGCATTGCTTTATCGGTATAAAGAAGATGCTTCCAGTGATATTGAGGGTGTACAACTCCAATCTCTTTCCGCATGGTTTGTCTTTCGCGTTGGTATACAGGGCATCTTAGTAGAAGATGTTCCGGTGACTGGGAACCTCCATAGCGACATGGGCAGAGAGGGGAGTCAACAGAATTAGTTGGAATTTTGTATAGATAACTGCAGAAGTATCCATGTCCGGTTCGTGGTTGGGTGACAGTAGATGCAAACTGGCGGTTGCCACTTCTGAAAATATTGTCTGGTTTGGTACGGAATATTCCAATATAGTTCTTTCCTTATGCGGGATGTCGCATCCACCAAAGCCCCCATTCCTGCATTTTTGCTGCTTGGGTTACCCTCTTGAGGTATGATAAGGAGGTGTTATAGTAGGTAGGTGGTTTTTCCAGAGTGGACTTTTTTGCCAACTTATCGGCAAGTTCATTTCCAGCTGTTTCCATATGATTGCCCCATACCCATACACTCGAATGATGTTGGCAGTGTTGTTGGTAGTAGCTGCTTGCGAAACCAATCCTGCGACTTTGAAATTTGACTGTTACGTCGTTAAGTTGTAACCATGGTAGCCCTAACACTATCAGATAATGTCCTAACTTTGTTATGAATGCTGGTAATTGCTCCTGATGTGATCGTATTCCTACGTATAACTTGGCCATGGTTGTAATGGTTCCGGATTTGATGGGCCTTCCATCGATAACCTTTTACACTCTTGACTCTCGTAATTCCTTCCCTTCTAATTGATTATGGCGAACAAAATCTTTGTCCACAAATGCTATTCCCGTGGCTCCACAGTAAATTAAAGCGTGCGTATCAATTAACCTGTCTTCAATTTTCAGCGAATATTTCACAACAAGATGCTTGCTTTCCATTAAAGACTCCTTAATTTCTGTGCTACTAATCGAGAACTGCGAAATTCCAAAATGAGACTTAACAACTGTAGACAAAGGAGATTTGTGCCCAGCCCAATGGCCATCCTTATTGCACTGGCTTAGACTTATCCCGACTCGACTTCTTTTCCTGAATCTGCGTCCATGACATTTCCTGCATTCTTAAAAGGTGTTAATTCCACCTTTCCTGATGCTGCCTTCAATTTTCTGAAGCAACTTGCTGCGAAGTGCCGTGAATCCCCACAGTTCATGTACAATCCTCCTTCCCTTCGTCTTTTTCATTCCTCCGGCGTAATCTTCCTCCCCTTGACTGCTGAATGGTCCATTGGTGCAGGGCCATGATAATCTGCCACAGTGCCTGCGGGTATTTTCTTTGGGGCAGGTGTGATGTTGGCTGTGGTTTCGTGTTTTTTTGATCCTGCTGTCGATCTTCCTGACTTTCTTTCGGCAGCTCGGGTGCCAATTTTGGAGTCTCTCTTCGAGCACATTTTGACAAATTCCGTAAGATCTGACGGAATGTCGCAGTACTGTAGTGAGTCCTTCAGCTCCTCAGACAGGCCTTGATGTAACACTTCCAACTGGGCTGCTTCGTTCCAATTGACGTCAGGTACCCACCGTTGTGATTCTGCGTAGTATTGGGCAAATTCTCGATCCTTCTGCTTAAGTTTGAGCAGTTCTCGATTCGCTGTGGCCCATATGTCCTGGTCCCCGAAGGCCAACTGCAACAGGTCCAGTAATTTTTCTAGCAACTCAAACTTCAGATTTCCAGTTTTCCTGTCGATGTATGGTTGAATTTGATTCAGGGCCACACCTTTTAATCGATTTGCCGCATACCTCATTTTGGTTTGTTCGCTAAAGAATCGTCCCGGTTCATCCGAAAATTTGATGCCTAGTTGTGCCATCCATCCTCGAAGTGCCCTTCGGTTTGTTCCAGAGGATCTGAGAATTTCACTGCCTTTGTGTTCTATACCTACGTTGCCACTATCCAATGTTTCTGCCAGTGCCAATACTCGTTTGACCTGATCTCGATATTCGTTTCTTTCTTTTCCACAGATCCTTAACTGTTGCTCTGTTTCTTCTAGTTCCTGTTTTAGGTTGTCCGTCCCTTCTGGGCCTCTGTTTTCCAATCGTTGTTCTAGATCTGTGATCTTGTTTTGCTGGTCTCAATGTGTGCAAACTGGCACTCTTTCCTCCGTGGTTTTTAACTTCTGTTGTGTAAACAGCAGCTCTTGTTTCAGGTTGTTCCGTTCCTTGATAACCTTGTTTCCTTCTGCCAACAACTCCGATATTCATGCCTCCGCATCGTTCACAGATTGCCGTTCCTTTTGTATTTCGTTCAACATGCTGGTTGTCAGTATCCGAGCAAGGGCTGTTTGTTCTGTGTTGATGTCCTGAATATGACTCCTGAGTTGCTCTTCGTTCATGATCTCTGTATTTGCCAGCATTATGTTTTCCAGTTCCAATAGTAGTAGTGCCCCTGTCAGCGTTGCATCGCAGGTTGTTCTTGAAGATTCTCCTGACATCTTTGCAATTTTCCAACATGATTGGTGTAGATATTTATTGATTCTCCAACTGAAGGTTTGTGCTACTTCAAGGCACTCATCACAGATGTGCCTCCAGGTATTGCTTTTCCAGTAAATCCAGCAGTCGTTGCCACAGGGAATTTCGCACCAAATTCACTTAATTGGGTTTCAGCGCATTTAATGCCTCGATGGCGAATCGCAGTCGATCTTTTTTGTTGATTAACTAACACTCTTCGATCGTTTCGATGTTGACTAAAAAGCTTATTTGCTTGCCATTGGGATATATACCAAGGCAAAAGGGATTCGAGATGGATGGTCCAAAGTAAACACAGTGTGCAAACTTTTCGTCAACGCAATCGAAAAACGTGTCGAATTCCTCTATGCTGCAGTTGCAGGTAGGTGTTTTGGTCCAATCCTGAATGGCTCCGCAGTTGCAGTGGATAGTTGGGTTTGGATAATCTTGGTCTAGGTCTCCTTCTTCTTCTGAACAGTAGCAAAAGTAAATACAGTCGCAGGTCCTTTCGTCCTCACTCATGTATTTTTTAGAAGTGGCACAGGTTGCCGAAAATATTTGGATGCGTAGGTCTTCGCAAGGTGCACAAGCAAGATGAACAGATGTGTCTCCAGTAGGATTGGATGACCAATCTATTTTCGCAGTTGCTTGCTGATTTGAAAACTTTTCAAGAAGCGTTGCAAATCCGATGACAATAATAGCAACATAAACGGTGAGGATAACGGCACATTAAACAAGAATATAACTGGTAGAATCGATTTTAGACTCGTTCTTTTGTCGAGGACTCAGGGCTAGGCGTTGAGGATTCAGGGCTCGCGCTTCTAGGGGTTATAAAACCCAATAGCAGGAACACTCAGAATCGAGAATCGCCTGTAGCTAAAGAAACGAGGACTGTACGCAAGAGACCCAATCCGGAATCACCGAGTGTGAAAGAAGTGAAAGCCGAAGCAAATTGATTGTTTTATAGATGAGAGAACAAGTGAAGAAAGAAACTTATCCTCCGCCAAACGGCTGATTCATATATCGCGATTCACTCGTTCCATAATACATCCGAACTCCTGCTTTCTTTGTACACCACTTTTGCACGATTCCGTCGTTTCCCTGATCCGAAACTTGATTTCGATTTCATTGTACTTTAGCCTCCATTCAAAATCCGATTGCATTCTGGTTGTACTTTAGCCTCCATTCGAAACTTGATTTCGTTCTCGTCGTGCTTTAGCCTCCGTTCGAAACCTGATTCCATTTTCGTCGTGCTTAACCTTGTATATTACTCACCGATCATCACTCCACCATCGATCGTCACCCAGCACAACCGTGATACTGAGAAGCCATCGCTTCAGAAGAATCACCACATGATTGGCAAACATGAGGTTGAGCCCAGTACCTGCATTCATGGTGGAGGTAATGAAGAAGGAGCACCAGGGGGAATAGTGGAAATCGCTCAGAACTGTGCTGCTTGGGTCAGCGGGATCTTCCAAGACCATGTATATGACATAGTTGTCATGGTTGAACTGGCGAAGTATCCACCATGCCAGATAGTGAACCTATCCTAGCAATAGACAAAACAGGACAGCCTTCTGAGAAAGTGGTGAAAGAACAGGAGAGCCTGTACTCGGCTGTTCATCTATCTCAAGAACAGTTACCGAACCGCAGATCAACTCAAGGAGGAAAGATTCTTGGAGCCATCTACAAATTGGACTGTCCACAAAACTGCTGGCATCCCACTCATCCTTCCAACTGCCATTGCCATAATGATCACACTCTTGCCCCAACAGTAGCGAACAGCATGTAAGCTGCCAGCAATAAATCCATCAGGCAACCCCATGCTCGCCTTTGAGCATGTGTCATGTGAGTCAGGTGACAACATCATCGAGCTGCTGCTGTAATTTCTGAGACAACTCCAGTACAACAGGATCGATATCCTCCCATTGTATGGACACCAGGGGTGCACAAGAAGCCAGCCGTGACTCTGTCCATCGGCGGATTGACCGTGGGTGAGCAACTTCAGTTATCACTATGGCAGCTTCCTGCTGAACTCCAGATGATCTTCCCTTCGTAACGGCAGTGTGCAGTGTGGTGATCGCTGACATTACAGCCTTGGATCCATGTTCCTTCACTGCTTGGCCATCCTCAGGCGCATCTCGAATGGTCAACAGCCACCAAGTTGTGTTTCCCCTGTCCTTCAGTGAGTGGTAGGCCAGCGTTGCGGCAACTTGCACTTTGAAACCAATTTGTACTTCAGATGCAATAGAACGACCCTTAGACTTTGGACCTTTGAAGCTATGCACCTCATCGACAATTCACCACGACCACAGGCGGTTCTCAAGCTGGCGAACTGTGTTGTTCTTATTTCTTTGCACCTGGCTCGTGAATGTATCGTAGGTGATCATGTGGATGTCACACTGGCTCTGAGGATATTCCACACAGATGTTTAGGGTTATGTAAGTCAGGTTGCCAGCATCATCTGTGTAGAGATCGTGCAGCATAAATGAAGTCCCTTTCGTGATGGCATTGATAGCACCAATCAATGTCATTCGGACACTTGGGAGCACCACACAGTATATCTGATTTCGTGGCGGGTGGTCAGTTGTGGGCTTATCATCAAGCAACTGGAAACAACGACGAGGAACATGGTTAGGGTGAGTAGCAGGGTACCATCGCTTCTGGACTGTGCTCAGGATTGAGGAGCTAATTTCCACCACCTGACACCATCCACCAAGCGAGAGGGTAAAGAGTACTGGTAGTTGTGTCTTACAGTGATTTGTCACTTCCTCCGTAATTGACTGAGTATCAAGAGCTGCAGCCAAGACCATGAACGTCTTTTCATGTCCCATTTTGTCCACCAGACACACTCCAGGATGGTCCATATTGAACATCCGTCTCCGCACAATGAACCAAATCGCCCAGATTTGATATGTAAGAAATCTTACTGCTGGAAATTGCTTCAAAGTGAACTTTGGCCATGGAATGGCATCCACATAGAAATTTCCACATGTTACAGCACCGAGTGATGCAATTGCTTCTTCAAGACACTCCTGCTCAAAGGTGTTATTGATAGTGGCATTAGGAGAATGATCTACAACTTGCCTTGGATCATCACCTTGACGCTCGATCAGCTATATGGTCAATTGTCAATCGCTGTCAAAAACTTCGGTGCTCTGAATTTCCTACACCAGGGCAGCAAAACCACTTGGAATCAGTGACACAGGCAAATTGGCGTTGTCATCCTGCTGGGCTGGGGCTCGCTTGTTGCTAGGTATACCAGAGAGTGCACCAGGGATTCTGGGAGACTTCCTTTTGGGTGTTTATGGGGTGCTCTCTACAAGGAATGACAGTTAGCCCAGAACTTCATTTATCACTTCTGGCGCTCCTAACTTACTCCCTTTCCATCATCACTATTCTTGGGCTCCTCCACTAACAGGTCATTTTCAGGTGGGTCCTCTCCATCTCCATTCCACAGGTTTGTCTCATGGAGTAGAGTCACTGCTTCAGGCACAACTGTATTGAATTTCTGGACGTCTCCATTCCATGTATCCTGGATTCCAACACCGCCACAAAACTTCTCCCCATCAGTAAATCTGGCATCTCGAGCAGATTCTTCACTTGACAGGCAGCAATTTACGGCCTGGATAGTAAATGGACCCTTTGGCTTTACCTTAGTGATCCACTTCAGAAGTTGGGAATAGTTTTCAAGTCTTTGAAATGTCCTGAATACAGACCAGAAGTGGCATCTCCATACACCCACACCACAAACAACTTGTTTTGGATATCAGCCACCTCAATCATTGGCTGTTTGGGGGGGCATTCATCACTACTACCGTCTGCGTTGCACTTTTCACCACCTCCTTGCCCTTTCTGTTGGTCACTTTTCACGGTCCAGGTGGCCATCTCTCGCCGGCGGTTTCAGAGATTGTGGATAAAATGCTGAATCCTGTGATGCCTGATACTCTCACAATCATTAAACTGGTCAAGGGGTAGAAACTCCTTATAACACTGGATGACATCTGAGAGAGCTGCTGCCCAAAGTTTGAATCCGGTGTGCCCCTCAATCCGCCTCCTTTTCAAGCGGAGTGGTTCCATCAGGTGGAACAATGTCAGCTCGGGCTGTCTGACCCTGGTATTCACCAAGAGTGATCTGCCACCGGCATTGACTAAAGGAGATGTTAGATGTTTGTGTCCATGGCCACTGTTTAGGTAGCGCTTTGGTCCATCTCCGATACCCAGGGGCCACACTCCTTTCAGTCTCACAGATCTTTTCCGACCTGGTAGTTTCCAGGTTAGACATTGGTGGTCCTGGTCCTCCTGGCTGTTTTAAGAGTAGTTGAGGGAATGTGGGCTGCATCAGAGGTGGGGGAGGGTTTGTGGACCATGAGGATGGAGCAACTGGTGGTCATGGTGGAGGGGGAGGAGGATGTGGGTTATAGCAGGGCCCGTCACCTGCAGGCGGAGCCGGAGTGGGCTGTGGGGTGAACTGGGATCGATCCACTCCAGGTGGAACTGGCTACGGAAGGGGAGGCAGTGGTGTGTATTGGTCATTGTGAGGTGGTGGAGATATTGGTAGGTTTGTGTTCGCTGAAGGTGGTGGTGGTGGTGGTGGTGGTGGTGGTGGTGGTGGTGGTAGAGGTGGTACTGATGGAGGTGGTCAGGGTGGAACCCATTTGTATGGAATCCAAGTTTGTCGGTACTCATTCCACATGTGCTGTCTAACAGGGCTGATGAACTGTCATACAGTATATGGAGGATAGTTGTTCACCGGTTGTGGTTCATGTTGCGGTTCTTCAGTTGGCAGCCGTGCTTGTCACGATTGTACTCAGTAATGATCAATGGTCGAGTGATGATCGGTGAATAATACAAAGAATGATGCACGAAGAGAATGAAATCAGGTATCGAGCTTAGGCCAAAGCACAACCAGAATGAAATCAGGTTTCAAGTGAAAGCTAAAGCATAACGGGAATAAATTCAGGTTTCGAATCAGGTTTTCACCGGAGAAGTAGGATTCATGCCAAGGAGGTGTACAATGAAGGCAGGAGTTCGGATGTATTATGGAAGGGGTGAATCACTGTATATAAACCAGGCATTTGGTGGAGGATAGGTGTCTTTTTTCACTTGTTGTCTTGTCTATGAATCAATCAAATAGCTTCAGGTTTGACTTCTTTCACACTCGGTGATTCTGAATCAAGTCTCTGAGCACAGTCCTTGCCCTTGTAGCTACAGGCTACTCCTAGACCACTTAGCCATCCGGCTTTCAGTTGTTATATTTCTTGGAACCCTCAGACCTGAATGCTTGACAGATGAACAAGTCTACAATCAATTCTACCGGTTGTATTCTTGTTTTATTTGCCATTATCCTCACCATTTAAATTGCTATTACTGTCATTGCATTTGTAATGCGTCCTGCAAAGTTTTTCAATCAGCATGCAATTTTGACAATATATTGGTCATCCATCCTACTGGAGACACATCTGTTTATCTTGTTTGTGGACCATTCGAAGATCTACGAATTCACATATTTTTGGTAACCTGTGCCACATCTAAATGCATGACCAAAAACAAAAGAACCTGTGACTTTATTAATTTTTGTCATTGTTCAGAAGAAGAAGGCAATTTAGAACACGATAATTCAAACCCAACCATCCACTGCAACTGCAGAGCAATTCAGGACTGGACCATATCATCTACCTGCAACTGTGGCATACAGGAATTCGATACTTTTTTCAATTGCATTGAGGAACAAGACTTTCTACTCTGCTTACTTCATATTATCAACCTCGAATCATTATTGCCTTGGTATATTTGCTCAATGGCAAGCCAATATGCATTTTTAGCCAATATTCAAGCAATGAAAGTGTTATATAGTCAATGCAAAAGATTGTCAACGATTCGCAATGAGACATAAATGTGCTGGAACCCCAATAAATGTATTTGGGATGAAATTCCTTGTGGCAATGACAGCTGGATATAATCAAAAAGCAATATCTGGAGGCATATCCGTGATGAGCACCTTGAAGTAGCACAAACCATCGGCTGAAAAATCCACACATACCTACACCAATCACCATTCAACCATGGCAAAGATGTCAGCAGAATCTTCAAAAACACTTAGCGATGTCACATTGATTGGAGAACTCCAGCTGACATTGGAAAATGTAACACGCATTGATATGGAGGCAATGGATGGAAAACAACTCTGGGAACATATTGAAGCAATCAACACAGAACTGACAGCCCTTGCTCAGTTCCCAACAACCAGCCAGTTGAACAAATCACTAAAGGACGGGCAATCTGGGAAGACTATGGAAGCATGAATATCGGAGTTGTCGGTAGATGCAGACATGGTCATCGAGCAACAGAACAGCCGGAAACAGGAGCTGCTTCTTATCCAACCAAAGTTAAAAACCGTGGAGGAAAGAGCCCCAGAATGCAATCACGGAGATTTGGACGGAAAAGTCCAGAACTTGGAACGACAGCTGGAAGAGAATAACCCATATCTGGCGGGATTGAAACAGGACCTGGACAATGTTCAGGCACTGATGGAGATGTTCAGGAATATAGCAGAGGAAAATTGGAAACAGGAAACCTGAAGCTTGAGATTGATGGAAGAAAGATAGGAGAAAGGGAAGAAAGGGAAGAGAAGGTAAATGAGATTGCCAGCATTTCGGGAGAAAACAGAAAGGAACTCTGAGGGTGGAAGGTACAGTTAGCTTGAAAATTTGCTGGGAAACGAAAAGGTTTCAATACCGAACAAAAGATGCTGTAGTATGCAGTGGAATGCCTGAAGAGGCTAGCATTGGCAAAATTAATGCTGGTATGCAATGAGATTCCAGAAAAGTCAAGCTCGAAACCTTGAAAGACCAAATTGACTTGCTAGACCTAGCATTCAGAGACCAAGACAAGACAGCAACAGCAAAGAGGTAACTCCTGAAACTCTAACGACAAGACCGCAAATTCTCCGAATACTACCCACAATGCTGGAGGCATGCGGCTGACATCAAATGGAATGTGGAAGCTCAGCCAGATGTCCTGGGAAATGGGCTGTCCATCACGCTCAAAGACTCCCTACATCATACCAATATACCAGAAATCCTGGTGGAATTGGTTAAGTTGTGCACAAAAGAGATTCACAGATAGAGCACAGGCTAGAGAAAGGAAGTCCAGAAGATGGGAAGGAGGCTCTAAAAAACCCGACCCAACAACGAACACCACATCCACCCCAGGAATGGCACCAGCAGATACTGTGCCACCTTATGATTGCCCTGCTCCAATGGATCTCTTGGCAGTAGAAGGAAAGAAAATTACTCCGGAAGAATGCTAGCGGCAAAGTGACGGAGAACTGTGCATGTACTGTGGAGATTCAAGGAATTTCGCAGCAAGTTGTCCAAGGAAGTTGAAGGCAGCGTCGGGACTGGTGAAAGTGACACTATTTAGGGATTCAGGTACAGGAAAGAAAGTGGAAAAAGCAGTTCAGAAGGAAGTTGAGTTGGGAATAGATTAGACCAGTACAATAAGGATGGCCATTGCACTGGGTACAAATCTCTTTTGTCTATAGTTGTTAAACCATGTTTTGGAATTTTGCAGTTTTCAATTAGTAGTAGAGAAATTATGGAGTTTTTAATGGAAAGCAAACATCGTGCTGTAAAATGTTGGTTGAAAATTGGAGACAAGTTAATCGACATACATGCCCTAATCGACTGCACAGCCTCAGGAATAGCATTTGCAGGCCAAGAGTTTGTTCACCAACATAAGTTGTAAGAGAGGGTATTAAAAGAATCAAGAGAGTTTGAAATTATCGTTAGAACACCCATCGCATCAGGAACCATTAATACTATGGGGATGTTGAATATATGAATACAATAACACCAGGGGCAATTACCAGTGTTCATAACAAAGTTTCAGCATTATCTGATTGTACTTGGATTGCCATCATTTCAACTCCATGATGTGAGAGTCAAATTCCAGAGCCGAAAGATCGGCTTCAAAAGCAGTTACTCCCAACAGCACTGCCAACACCATTCGAGCGTATGGGTGTGGGGCAATCATATAGAGACATTAGTGGATCTGGAGAAATCCAAGCTGATCATCGGCGCAGTAGCCACCTCACTGTTTATGACAAAAGTTACAAAGAAGAGACACAAGGTATATGCCGTCACATTATACGAAATCATCAAGGCCTTGGAGACAAATGATCTACAACAGAAATGCCTCAAAGAGTCGATCCCCAAGGAATACCACAAATTTCTACCCCTGTTGAGCAAGTAATCTCAGAAATACTACCACTGCACCAACCATATACGCATAAAATTCAGCTGCAAGAACGATTCACACTGTCATTTGGACCAATTTACAGCATATCATGAAAAGAATTACGAGTTCTGAAGCAAGGGATAGAAAACACCTTGTCCAAGGAATTCATCCAATCATTTTCATTGCCCTGTAGAGCCGTGGTACTTTTTTCTCTGAAGGCGGGAAATCTCAGGCTCTGCGTCAACTGTTGCGGATTACATGAAGGAAGGAAAAAATACCAGTACCCCCTTCCACCGATTCAAGAAACCCTGTTAACACTCTCAAATACCTGTTGATACACCAAGTTAGATGTCCGCGACGCATATAACATGCTTAGAATCGCTGAAGGAGATGAATGGAAAACGGCTTTGAGAAGCAGATATGGGCTTTTCGAATGCTCAGTCATGCCCTTTGGACTCACCAACGCACCAGCATTGTTTCAGGAATTCATCAATGACACATTACGCCACATTGTGGATATATACTGTACGGCCTGTGTGGAAGACATCCTTATTTACAGTGATAATCCAAAAGAGCATAAAATCACATCTGAGTAGTAATAACATCACTCAAGGAAGCTGGCCTCTACCTAAATGCAGAGAAGTACGAGTTTCATATGTAAGAAGTCAAATATCTAGGATTAATTGTCAGAGTAAACAGAATCAAAATGGATCCGGAAACAGTCCAAGCAGTTGAATACTGGGATACACCGGAGCAACTTCAAGAAGTCCAAGCCTTCTTAGACATTACTAATGTTTATTGACAGTTCATATGGAATGACTGCAGGGTGGTACAACCGGTAACAAAACTGACACAAAATTTCGTACCGTTTCACTGGCGAACAAATCAAAAACGGGCTTTTGTGGAACTCAAAAGGGCCTTTACAATGGCACCAGTGCTATCCCACTTTGATTATGAAAAAGAAACAGTCCTCAAAACCGACACCTCAAATTCTGGATCAGCAGGAGTCCTCTCTGAGTACGATGACCAAGGAGTGCTATACCCAGTGTCCTTCTTCTCCAAAAAACGTTTACCCACTGATGAAAATTATGAAATCTATGATCAAGAATTAGGTGCCATAGTCAAAAGCCTGGAACAATAGAGACCTGAATGCAAAAGTTCAGCACATTTGATTCAGATTCACACAGATCACAAAAACCTGGAATAAATCATGATATCGAAACTGTTCAATTGAGGGCAAACCAGATCGTCAAAGTTCCTGTCAAGGTTCAAATTCAAGATAGTTTCCCAATCAGAAAAGCAAGGTCAAAAACCCGATGCACTTACAATAATGCCAGGAGACATTCCTCTGAAAATGGGGGGCAGAAATATCCCAGCAAATCATGCTAAAAACGAAAAACCTCAACAACAATAAACGAAAACGAGCAATCATGGCAATTGCAGAGATGGTCAACCTCGATAACGACTCCATAAGTCCCGAAGAGTTATGAAATTGGGTCAAAATGGCAGGCCAGCAATGTCCGAATGACAGCAACAATGGGCTATGTACAAATAGAAATCAATCACTGGAGATACTCGAAATACAACAAGCAAAACCAACAGACAAGGAAAAGCTCCCGTGGATTCAAGAATGTCATGATTCTCCGGTCGCAGGACATCCCGGACGTGCAAAAACATCCAACCTGTTAAACAAAAGCCATCCCGGAAACCAGATGTGGAAGAACGTGGACCGCTACATACGAAACTGTCAGACCTGCCAGCAGAGCAAGGCTACCCATGGAAAGACTCGTGGCTTTTTATGACTGTTAGATGTACCAGAGCAACCTTGGAACGACTTGAGCATGGACTTCATGGTCAGCCTTCCAGCCAGCAAAGAGGTCTATGCAATATGGGTAGTGGATGACCAGCTAAAGAAAATGCGACATTTGGTACCTTGAATGGATAATGTGGACACCAGGAAGCTGGGCAAATTGAACGTCAAAGAAGTGTTCCAACTGCATGGACTCCCCGAAACGAAAGTGTTTGATCCAGGTTCGTTATTCGTGTTGCAGTTCTGGGAACCCATCTACGAAAGATTGGGAATAAATCAAAGACAGTCAACCGCATTCAATCTTCAGACCAATGGGCAAACTGAATGAGTCGATGCGGTAATAGAACGGTATCTCTGAATCATTAATAATCGACAGCAGGACAATTGGGTCCGGTGGTTACCATTGGCAGAAATTGCGGATAACATTCATACCTTGGAGAAAACAAATTGGTCCATGTTTTTTGATAACCAAAGCTTTCAACTGCGAATGACCTTCAGCCAATATCCCACTAAGGATCCTGATGATATTCGTGAAATCAATGCCCAGCGAATAATCCAACCAATGGAGCAACTTTTCAGTGAGCTCAGAGCCAAGATGAAAAGAGTCCAAGCTGTACAGCCCGAACAAGTCAATAAGTTCCGAAGGGTCGGCACAATATTAGCAGTCGGCAATAAAATTTGACTAGACACACAAAACATATCAACAACCTGACCAAGCAAGATTTATTTATTTATTTATTTATTCATCATACAGCATGCAGCCCGCAGGCTATGGCCGGTGATGTACAAACAAATAACCAAAAACAAGATCAACAAATAAAACCGAACAAAGGAAAAACGAAAAACCCCTGGCTAGGTAGCACCGCTCCGCAGTCCCCTATCACCCCTGCTCTAATTACAAGGAAATTTCAAATGAATCATAGCGGTTTGTAATACACTTTATACAATAATAAAATATGTCAGTCTCATTCGGCTTGGTCCTGCATATCATGTGGGTTCTCTCCCTGGAGTTTACCCTCCTCCTCCCTTTCCCATTCAAATTTCATCCTCCTCTCAACTCTCTACTTCTCCTTCCTTGTCATTATCATCCTCCCCATCATCCCCTCCACTCCCACTCTGATGTTCCTCCACCATATTGTTGACAGTTCCCTGGCATGCAATTCGGATGTTATCCTGCCCAAGGTGTTCATCATCACCGAATTGGCCCTTGTACCATCATCCAGCAGCTATATGTGTGTCGTGCAGAAAATGTTTCAAAGGTTGCATTGCTTTGTCGGGATAAACAAGATGCTTCCAGAGATATCGAGGGTGTACAACTCCAATCTCTTGCCGCATGGTTTATCTTTCAGGTCGGTATGACGGGCATCTTAGTACAAGATGTTCCGGTGACTGGGGACCTCCATAGCGACATGGGCAGTGAGGAGAATCAACAGCATTGTTTGGTATTTTGTATAGGTAACTGCGGAAGTATCCATGTCCGGTTCGTAGTTGAGTGACAGTAGATGCAAACTGGCGGTTGCCACTTCTGAAAATATTGTCTGGTTTGGTACAGAATGATCCAATATAGTTTTTTCCATTCGCGGGATGTTGCATCCGCCAATCCCCCCATTCCTGCATTTTAGCTGCTCGGGTTACCCTCTTGAGGTATGATAAGGAGGTGTTATAGTAGGTAGGTGGTTTTTCCACAGTGGACTTTTGTGCCAACTTATCGGCAAGTTCATTTCCCAGTACATCTGTATGGCCAGGAACCCATTGTACTGTGATAGTAGTTTTGAGTGCATGGAGGTTATTGGCGATATTGGAGAGTGCCAGGGAAGTGGACTGTCCGGGGGCGGGTTTGAGGGTATTGAGACGTCGTATGGCAGCTTGATTGTCTGTGAAAATCCATATATATCTTTTGGTGAGGTTATTATGTTGACAGATCTGAAAGCATTTCTGTGCAGCTTTACGAATACCAAGTAATTCTGCATTATAAACTTCCTGTTGATGGCCCATTGGATAGATTGCTTCAATGACATCTTCTCCTGTCATATCAACTACTGTTCCTGCGCCAATGTGTTCATTCAACATAGATCCATCTGAATAACAAACAATATTGCAGTCATCTTGTTTCAACATTGCATACTGGGCTTCGTGGGCTTTGGCTTCCTCTTCTTTTGAACGAGGATTAATTTGTGTTTTGACTCTACTGGCAATCCATGGTGGACAGGCTGTGGTTGAATAGATTTCAATCTCCGAGCTGTTGGAAATCTATGGACTGAGGGTTGATAAGGTTTGGATAAGACGTGTTCCAAATTTGCGGTTATTTTGTTGCATACTGTCCCATGAAATCCATGGTCCGGTTGTGTTACTAGACTCTGGGGTTTCATGAAATGGAGGGAAAGTCAATGGACAACGTTGTCGGATTGGATGCATTTCGGGAAACGTAAGTATTCGAATTGCATATTTTCTTCGCATGTGATTAAGTCAAACAGCTACTGGTGGCAGGGCTGCTTCATTGTGTAGGGCTATTGTTGGCGATGTGCGGAAGGCTCCAAGGATGCACCAAAGTGCCATATTTTGAACTGTTTAAAATTTCTGTTGATATGTTGCTTGGCCTATCCACCAATCTTCGCATCCGAAGTCGCAGACAGATACAACACACACATTGTATAGTTGGCGGACTGCACTGGGGGTTAGTCCTGATTCTGTATTGGCTAGTGATTTGAGGGCTCCAAGGGCTCTTTTGCCGCTTGCGGCCTTCAGCATGACATGGTGTTTGAAGTTGATTTTTCTGTCAAACCAAATACCAATCCACCTTATCACATCTGGGCCAATGCCTCTTGTGCCGTGGGAAATGGTAGTGCCATTGGGTAGGGTGATCTTTTCATCATCGGAGGTATCACTGTTTCGTTCATTGTGGAAGTGCATCATTTCTGACTGTGAGTCATCAAATTGTACCACATTGTTTTCTGCCCATTTGAAAGCTGTCCGTGGAGCCGCCTGGAGGCATCTTGCATTATTGGCTTTGATTTGCTTCGAACAACAATTGCAACATCATCAATGTAGCTTGGAGTCCAGGAGCTGGGGTAATGGGTAGTGAGTTCGTAGAAGAGAGGACTGAGAAAGAGGAGGAAAAGAATTGGGGATGCAGGCGATCGCTGAGGGATTCCTGTCCAGACAGGGCTGAGGTCTCCCTTTTGTCCATCAAATGCCAGTGCTGTTTATGGTCAGATAGGAAGTGGTCGATCCATAATTGAATTGCAGTCGGGTAGCCCAGTTGTTGTAGAGTTTGGAGGAGACGGTCTTTGGATACATTGTCGAATGCGCCACTCACATCCATAAAGAGGGCAGTGGTGATTTCCTTTGCATATTTTCCTTGTTCAATTTCATATGTAAGTGCCAATGCAGCATCCATAGCAGAGCGTTGTCTTCGTCCTCCTATTTGATCTTTGTGTAGCAGGTTGCATTTTTCAGCCATGTATGCAATTCGGTTTGCCATCAACTTTTCGAGAATCCTCCCAACGCAATTGAGAAGGGCAATAGGTCGGTAGGCTTTAGGTATTGAATAATCAGGTTTTCCAGGTTTGGGTATAATCGCAGTCGTTGCTTGTCGCCAACAGGTGGGGTGATATCCTGTGGTGCCAAGTATTGCAAAAAGTCTGTTGAATTGTTCAGTGGCTGCTAGGTATGCTTGCTGGAGACAGTAAAAGGGAAGCCCATCAGGTCCAGGGGCTTTACATGGTGCAGAGGTGAAAATTGCTTGTTTGATTTGTGTGGGGGTAAATGTAATCCATGGCAGGGTTGGTCGATTGATGATATCTGTTGGGGAAGGTGCTACTGGTTGGGGTGGGAACATGGTGGAACGGAACAGTACTGCCTTTTCTTCAAAAGTCACTGCTGTTGTGTTGGAGAATAATAGGGGTGGTGTAGCTGGGTTTTCCTGGGTTTGTGTAACGGAGGGCTGGGAAGATCGCAGTGCCTTGTGCATTTGCTGAAAATTCAATCCACATTGTTGTCTTGGAGGTGCGGATATCCCGGAAATATTGGTTTCAAACAGCATTGAATTTGATGTGATCACATTCAAGGCACATTTTCTTCCACTGCTTCTGGGCACGGTTCATCTGTGTTCGGGAGATTCTGAGTTGGGGGGTCCACCAGCGTTTTGAATGTGTTGTAAGCTGGAGAACTGGGGTAGATTACTTGACTGCATCAAGAATCATATCTCGGAGCAATTCGGCTGATTTGTCAAGGTTTAATTTGGTTGGTTGTTCAAGGAGGTATTGCCAGACCATTCGTGAGGCATGGGAGAGTGTATTGAGAGTTTTCGACAATAAATCCCAATCTGTCTTATTCCAGTTGTATCTTATTGTGTTTGAGTCAGTGGTAACAAGTTCAGCTTCTGTCAAGATATCAAAAGCTATTGTTGCATGGTCTGAACCGATTGATGCGTTGTCATCCACTGCCCAATTTATAACTGAGGCATGGATAGCTTGGGATGTCAAGGCCAGGTCGATCATAGAGGTTCTCTTGCCATTTCTGTAGTAGTATGTAGGGGTGTCAGGTTTATTGAGGAGGGAAAAGTTATTGGTTTCCATGATATGAACAAGTTCTTCAGCACGTTTGGGTGTTTTGATTTGTGAATTCCACCATGTATGATGGGCATTCATGTCACCAGCAATAACACATTGTTTAGTCAATGGGATTTTGGTGAAGCTTCTTGGAATGATGTAGAAATTAGATATGCCTTTGCGTTCATTGTAAATATTGAAGACTGTGATTGGTGCTATTGCTGGGGTTAATATCTCAAGGATTTGAATATCAGGATCCTGGCTGATGTCGGTATGTGGGGAGCATTTGATATGAGGGTTGTTTTTGGCCACATAGGCAATTGTCCTATTGTGTTTTCTTAAGTTTTTAGGTGGTATCAGTAGCTCAAATCCAGGGTGTGTTGTAATGAATGTATTGTCTGGGTTGAATCCCGGTTCTTGGAGTAAAAGAAGGTTGGCCGTTCCAACTGCAAAGTCAAGAAGGGTATTGATAACTAAGGAGAAATGGTTGCAGTTGTGTTGTATAATTCGAATTTTGGTAGATGAATAGGAAGGCTGTTTAGGCGTGGGTGATGGTCGGGTGGTCTTTCATGAACTTGGCACGTGCCTCAGCACGTAGGGCAGTAATTGTTGGGCATTTAGACTCGTTGGCACAGTAATTACCCATGCAATTGATGCATTGGATAACATCGTGGACACACTGTTTGCCTATGCTGGGACATGATCCGCATCAGTGGGAGGTGGTGACGTGAGGTTCTGCACATATATTGCAGATAGCTGATTATTTGCATCGTAGGAAGGAATGGCCATATTGTTGGCAGTTAGTACATTGGTCGGTTGGTTGGGATGTGACATATCGGTCGGCTTTGCGGGTCCTGCCATGTACTTGTACTCCATGGTCTTGAATAAGTTTTGCTTCATGTTCAGTACGGACTGCGATAACCACGGTGGTTGCCTATTTGTGTCCTCGTATTTCTGGCTTCGTAAGAGATCGTGGTAGAGTGGAACACTTGATATGATTATTGTTCATCTCAATATCTTCTTTCAATAATTTCATTCCTGTTTCCCATTCAGGAAACATTGTAATGTCAATGGAGTGAACCATTATTCGGATCCAGGTTTCTTGCATGTTGGGATTTCGTGCGGTTGTGTCGACTGAACGAACTGTTCCTTCAATAGCAGCCTTGTGGGCCAGTACCAATTCCACAGGGCAGGCGTCTGCTGTCAGGAGGACAAGATTGTGCTTATAGTTGACAGAAACATGTCCAATATTGGCCAAAGGGTCTGCATGGCAGCGTCTGAGGGTGGCATTGATGGCTAGCTTCAGTTTTGTAAAATCGGCAGTAACTGGTTGATCACTGTGTCGGGCAATCACTAGTGTGTATTGTTTTTCGGTAAGAGGACGGGGATTGAGAGTACGCCCATTCTTATCTTTTGGTGGGTCTTTCTTTGCGCATGCAGATGCAATTGCTGACCAAAGTGTGAGTTTGGGGGAAGTCCCTTCCGGGATGGCTGGAGTTAGTAGGTCTGGTGGTGCTGGTGGTGCATCTTTCTTTGAAGCTTAGATTTGTACAAGGTATTCAACTCGTTGTCCAAGGGTTGCAATGGTATTGAGGGCAATTTGGTGTTTGGTTTCCATTGAGGCTAAGCAGGTTGCCAGTTTTCGGTTTTGGGTGGTGAGATGTTTGTTGATTTTGTCAATATACTTGTGGAGTGGTTCAAGGATGGCTTTGAATACCTGATGAATCCTATCTTCATCCTCTTCATTTGGATTCAGCAGGTTGGTGGATGAGTCCTGAAAGTCTTCATCTTCAGAATCGTCATCATCGTCAAAACATTCGTCATTGGCCTCGGTATCCTCTGGGGCATCTTCAAGTTCTACATGTGCATCATCAGGGTTTCCGAGATGGCCTTGGTTGATTGGTTGTTGAGGTGGGGAAGATGGTTGTAGTGGTTCAGAGGGTGTCCTGGGATGGACATTGCCAATGGCCATACGGGTGCTTGAACATGTACGAGGGGCATTCAGTGGTGGGTATGGTGAGGTAGCTGGCAGTCGGCGAGAACTTCCCTGCTTGCCTTTCCTTCCTCGTTTGGATATGTGGCCCATAAGGGTAGTATGTTTTACAGCTGGGGCATCAATTGCGGAAAGAGGGTCTAAACTGGGGTTTCGGTAAAGGTGCATTCCATAAGTACTGGTATTGCCAGGTGGAGGAAGTGGTGGTATAGGGGCAGACATTTAGGACTTGTAAGGGTTTGCTGGGTACTAAATATGTTAAAGATAGAAAAATTTTCTGAGTATTTTTGAATAGTAATAAATCCGTCGTTTCAACGTTGATATAAGTGGCCTTGGTACCACCTATTCCCTGAGGTGGTTAGAGCTCCACCTCTTGTGTCCTAGCAAGGTATTGTAGCCTTGTAATAGAGCCTTTCACCTCCTCACAGCAGATACAGAGACACCTGTAGCGACAAGAAGACCTCTATGAGGCCTGCTATGTGATGGGACTGTAAAACCACTGCAAGAAAGGAAATGCAACTTAACTCTGGAGGATCCACCCAGAGACTCAGGGGGTCAATGGCGGCAAAGTAGCCGGACGTTGTCGCCTACACCCTGGTAGGTCTGCTGGGCCCTGGTGGCCAATATGTTTCAAAAGGGAGGGGTGGGAAAAATGCGAAAATATGAAAATCAACTGTTGTGAAGTCAATTTTGTCCGATTGAGTTCTGCTTTCGGCAGGGTAGACCTGTGTGTGTGTGCAAGCTGTGTTCTCAAGGGCGTTTAAAACGGATGAAAATTCGTGGAATAACGATGGAATTCGATATTGTGTTTTTGACTTCGAGGATTTTCTGCCCAGGCAGTGTGGGGCTTGTAGGCAGGTGTAGGTGGTTCGTTCTAAGGCCTTCTTGGGCCGCTGAATCGATTGCCGTTGTCCGTTTTTGATTTGGAGTTGATTCCACTGAGATAGAGGGGGGGTAGGAGCAAAAAAGCGACTTTTCGAAGATTTTGTGTAACTAATGCAAATGTAAAGCTTTTGGTCTGAAATTGAAACCTGAGCCTCGTCTTCATGTCCTTTCCATGCTCCCAAAGTCTGGTGTTAATCAGATAAGAATTGGTTGTGTAGATGATTGGTGGGGGCCCTTTTGCAGAGGGTTGCAGGGTGGGGAAAAGAGGGGTATGAGGCCCAGTTGTCCACCCAGCAACAATAGAGGTCCTGGATGAGAGATGCCCTATTGTAGGGGGGGTAATTGGGGATTAGAAATCGATTGCATGTGTCCACTTGGTGATAGCTGTGCTGGTTGTTGACTTATGTTCGAAAAACGGTTTTGCTGGTGTGGTTGTCGAGCTCTGAACTGTGTAGTTACGAAGAGCAGGTATGGAGGTTTGAAGCTTTTTGCCTGAAGCCTTATGGTACCTGCAGTAGTTACTAAGAATATGGCAGTGTGACAGGCTGCATTTGTGGGAGGCAAGGTGCTTTTATATAGACTCGGAATTCTCTCTAAAACACTCAATGTACTGTAACCTCGCCTATACTTTTCTTACCATACCACCTTGTTTGACCAACCTCAGATACATGTTTTCATTACTAATTGTCTGCAAAAGGCATTAAAGTTGATCACTAGATGCAGGGTGGGGTATCACCCCTACCACTTGGTTGCAGTTTCTCGAAGCCCTGCCAGCTTATGCTATGATTTTGAAACTTCAATAAACGTAACTTAAGAACACCCGCAATTGTCCTGGTGGTTGAAGTTAGATACTCCAAATCAGCCTACTACCTTTCAAAAGAGGTGCTTGCTTATGCAAGTATCCATCTCTTGTATAATCAAAGCAGGCGACCTGCAGGAAACCCCTGTCTGAAGTTGTAGATTCTGGGCATATACTGACAATTTACCACTTATCCGAATATACAACACTATCCAGAGATGATAAACTACCATTGTCCAACACCTATCAGACTCTGGATCTGGTGCCTTGCTATTGGAAGGGAGTTGAACAATTTTGATGCGATCCAAGCCCTGCTGCCACCTGCAGATGCATCTGAATCTCTCCCTGGAGGTTTTGGTAGGGTGCTCATGGTGAATATCATATGTTTTTCAGGGGTCAGGAATGGGAAATCAATCACATTGTGCGGTAAAATCAATTTGTCGGATGATGAGATATATACTTGTTTGTCCATTGTAAGACCTGGTCTATCAAGCCTGTGTATCATATGGCACGGATCCTAATGTCGCTACAGGGGCGTCCATCTGGAACCTTCAATAGCTTCCTTTACCCCTCAATCGGTGTATCTCACCATTCACCATACACTCGTCAGACACAATCTAGTACCCACCATCCACTGGTTGCACCCAATCTACTATTCACAATCCCCTCCTTGCATACCCCATACTGGAGATCCTGTAACAACAGTTACCAGTATGAGTCATTAGGCAAATCTGTTTGTACGATTGCGATGCTCACTAGGTGGAAAGCAAATCCGCAACTGCCCTGGTCTTCCTCTACCTTATCAAACTGATCACCCAGATGTGTTTCATGACATAGGAAAGGTAATCGAACAACTTGGAACAGATACAAATGGCAGATCAAGTATATGTCAAGATGAGCAAAGTAAAAAGTATACCAATGCAGAAGAACCTGACTGTCACGGTTGTGTCGAGTGAGGATCGAAGAAGGAATCAGGATCGATGAAGGGGAAAGGGAATACGAAGGAAAACAGGTTTCGTTGGAAGGAATCAGGTTTCGTTGGAAGGAATCAGGTTTTGTTGGTTACGTTGTAAATATGGCGTGATGGTTATGGCGTGGGCCGCGGGCTGAAAGGGTTGCGTACATAGTTGGGTGGAGTTAGGATGTATTTTGGAATGAGTGAGCAAAGGTGACGACGGTCGCGTTAACTGTATATAAGGATGTCGGATTCGCGGAGGATAGGTGTGTTCTTCACTCGTTCTCTAGTCTACAAAACAATCCATAGCTTCGGCACCACCTTTGTTCACTTCTGTGATTCCGGATTTCGAGTCTCTTGCTTGTTACGCAGTACCCGCGATCACTGCACCGCCCGCCACGTCTACGTTCAGTTGGGTTTTTATGACCCCTAGAACTCCGAGCCTTGAACCCTTGACAGAAGAACGAGTCTACAAATCGATTCTACCGGTTATATTTCAGTATATGTGCCGATATTCTCATCGAAGCGGCTGCTACTTTTGTCATAGACCTTGCAACTCCCTCTGTTCCGTGTTTAAATCAGTTGGAAACTTCGAAAACAAGCTCACAGTTCACAGCTTTTGGGGACACTCGTGCGTTGTGTGCCTGTAGAAACATCGACGAGAAGGTTCCGCGCTGTTTTAAATGCCAGCATACGACCACAACAAATCACAACAATCCAGAATCAATTTCTTCGACCTAGCTGGTCGAACCATCAACCTCTTTGAAAAAGAACTCTTGAACTCCTTTGATAGCATCGACGCTATCCTCAACGAACCCGAGGAACCGTTGGAAGCATACTTCTGGGACGAACCACAAGCAGTGTCGCCTTGGAATAGCTACTGGACAGAAGCAGCAAGCAACGGAGGAGGCCTCCAAATCGACAACGCAGTATTCAAAAACTTCTGGACCAAATACTACGGTCTTCACGTCGATTGCCAAAACGAAGAACCGTGCTACTGCGAACATAACTGCGGAGGAACACATACAACAATTGGTAGAGCAGCAGAAACTCAATCAACGATATCAGAATCCACGATCAAGGCAACACAGAAGAAGATAGAAAGCCAAATCTTGTGGGCATATTACAACAAACGAAAGGCGAACAAGGGAAAGGGAGTTAACCGCGAAATACATCCGGCTCCTTTACCAACCCCGCTAATCATCGTAACAACCCCCAGCAAACACGAAGTGTTCTTCTGGTAGATGGTCAACCCGTTTCTAGAAGCAGAAATCGAAGCGGCAGTTCAACAAATCCAAAATAACATAGACAAAGTCAGAGACTGTTTGTCAGAACCTCGCCTCCTCACGGCCGCATCTCTACATCATCAGAAAGATGTCCGGAGAACCTTCACGATCGACTCGCAATGTCACGTTGACCGGAGCCTTACAGATGGTGCTGGAAATTGTGACAACAAAAAATACAGAAACCATGAGCGAAGCACAGCTCAGGGAGCACATTGGGGACATCAACAAAGGGCTGAAAGCAATAAGCCAACTACCAACGACCAGCAGACTGAACGAATTGCTCAAGGAACAGCAATCTGTGAAGAATGCGGAAGTACGAATATCGGAATTGTTGGCAGAAGGAGAAAAAGTCGTCCAGGAAAGGGACAATCTGAAGCAGGAATTACTGCTTACTCAACAAACAGCGGCAACAACAGAATCACCGCAAACATGCAGTCATGGGGACCTGGTTGAAGAAATCCGGATCCTAAAACAAGCATTGGAGGAAGCAAATCCAGACCTGGCGGAATTGAAACAAGATCTGGAAGATGCTCAAGCTCAAATGGAAAAGTTTAGGGACCTGGCAGAAGAAAATCGACAACAGGTAACCAGGATTCTAAAGTTAACAGAGGGAAGAGGGGGAGAGTCAAGAGTAAGAACAGAAGGGGAAGAGCGAGAAGAGAAGGTGAATGATATCACCAGTTTTTCAGGAGAAGATAGGAAGGAACTTCGAGGGTGGAAGATGCAGCTGGCATTGAAGATAGCCGGAAAGCCGAAGGCATTCAACAACGAACAAAAGAAGCTGAGGTATGCAGTTGGATGTCTGAAAGGAGTGGCTCTGGCACAGTTAATGCCACACTGTGACGAAATCTCAGGGGAAGTCAAACTCAATACCCTGAAAGACCTAGTTGACCTGCTGGATGTAGCATTCGGAGATCAAGACCGAGCAGCAACAGCAAAGAGAGAACTTGAGAAACTCAGGCCACGAGACCGCGAATTCTCCCAGTACTACGCAGAATTCCAAAGATATGTAGTAGACACCAAATGGAACGAAGACGCACAATTGGACGCACTCAGGAAAGGGCTGTCCAACGAACTGAAGGACTCCATACAGCACATCGAGGAGCCAGAAAGCATGATCGAATTCGTTAAGATGGTGTCGAAAAGGGATTCACAGCTGAGGAGAAGAGCCGCGGAAATGAAATCTGGAAAGTGGGAAGGATATAAAAGGTCCGACGCAACGACCAACACCACATCTGCCCCAGACGCAGCACCTGCAGGATCAGTTGCAGGTTATCACGGCCCTGCTCCAATGGACCTCTCGGCAGTAAAAGGGAAGACGATTACACCTGATGAAAGGAAGAGACGAAGGGAAGGGGGACTATGTATGTACTGTGGAGATAGCAGACATTTCGCGGCATCATGCCAAAGGAAGCTGAAAGCAGCATCAGGACAAACAGAAGTGTCACCGTTTAAGAAAGCAGCGAATGAAGGGGATGCAGATTCGACAACAGGAAAAGGAAAGGAAGTGGAATCGGGAAAAGTTTAGTCCAGTGCAATAAGGATGGCAATTGCGCTGGAAACGAATCTCCTTTGTCAGTCAATGCTAGTTTTGGTATTTCGCAGTTTTCTATATCAAGCGCAGAAATAAAAGAGTCTTCTATGGAAAGCGAACACCTCGTTGTGAAATGCTCGCTGAAAATAGAAGACAAGATCATTGATACCCACGCTTTGATAGACTGCGGAGCTACTGGAATAGCATTTATTGACAAAGATTTCCTCCGCCATCATCAGTTATTGGAACAAGAATTAAAGGAATCAAGAGAATTAGAAGTTATAGATGGAAGGCCCATCGAATCAGGAACCATCACCACTATGGCTAAATTGAGCTTAGGCATATGCGGACATCAGGAGCAAATACCAGCATTCGTTACGAAACTTGGACACTATCCAATCGTACTTGGATCACCATGGCTACAACTCCATGATGTTACAGTCAAATTCCAAAAGAAAAGAATAGGATTCGAAAGCATTTACTGCCAGAAACACTGTCAACATCATTCGAGCGTATGGGGATGGGGAAATCATATGGAAACAACGGAATCTGAGGGGTCAAAACTGGACATATGTGCCATAGCAGCAGCCCCGTTTATGAGACGGAATAAAAAGGAGAAACTCAAGGTGTACGCGGTAACCTTATACGAAATCAACAAAGCCCTAGAAGTCAAGGACCTTCATGAAAAACCGCTAGAACAGTTAATTCCTAAGGAATATCATGAGTTTCTCCCCCTCTTCGATAAAGCAATCGCTGAAAGACTACCACCACACAGACCGTACGATCATAAGATTACACTCCAAGACGGATTCACACCACCATTTGGACCAATATACAGCCTGTCAAGAGAAGAACTTCAGGTCCTGAAAGAATGGATTGAAAAGAATTTGTCAAAGGGATTCATCAGATCGTCATCATCACCATGCGGAGCACCGGTGTTGTTCGCACCTAAACCAAATGGAGGCTTACGACTGTGCGTGGACTATCGAGGACTCAACGAAGGAACCATAAAAAATCGATATCCATTACCATTAATCCAGGAAACCTTGTTGAGATTGTCAAAAGCCAAGTGGTAGACCAAATTAGATGTCCAAGATGCCTACAATATGATTCGAATAGCAGAAGGAGACGAATGGAAAACGGCGTTTAGGACCCGTTATGGCCTGTTCGAATCCCTCGTTATGCCCTTCGGACTCACAAATGCACCAGCCAGCTTTCAGGAATTTATCAATGATACTCTTCGCCCCTTTCTGGACATTTTTTGTACGGCATTCCTGGACGACATCCTCATCTACAGTGACAACTTAAAAGAACATAAGGAACACGTCAGAGCAATAATGACAACGCTTAAGGAGGCCGGTCTGTATCTGAAAGCGGAAAAATGCGAGTTTCATGAACAGGAGGTAAAGTACCTGGGATTGATAGTTGGGGTAAACGGGATTAGAATGGATCCACAAAAGGTAACAGCGGTGAAGGAGTGCGAAGTACCTGGCAAGCTCAAGGAAGTTTAAGCGTTTTTAGAATTCGCCAATTTCTATCGAAAATTTATCAGGAATTACAGCAGGGTGGTCCAACCGTTGACAAAGCTAACGAAAAAGCTGGTACCATTTCACTGGGGACCCAATCAGAAACGAGCCTTTGCGGAGTTAAAAGAAGCATTTACAACAGCACCAGTTCTAGCACACTTCGACTATGAGAAAGAAATCGTTTTGGAAACCGATGCCTCGAGCTATGTATCTGCAGGAGTACTATCCCAATACGACGATCAAGGAATCCTTCATCCGGTAGCGTTCTTTTCGAAAAAACATACACCGGCAGAAGAGAATTACGAGATTTACGATCAAGAACTGGGAGCCATAGTTGAAAGTCTGGAACAATGGAGACCAGAATGCGAAGGGTCAGTACATCCTATTAAGATACTGACGGACCACAAGAACCTCGAATACTTCATGACGTCAAAGCTACTTAATTGAAGACAAACTAGATGGTCCGAATTCCTGTCAAGATTCCAGTTTAAGATTATATACCGCCCAGGAAAGCAAGGTCAAAAGCCCGATGCACTCACCAGAATGCCAGGTGACATTCCTCCGAAGGGGGGGGCAGAAAAAACCCAACAAATCATGCTCAAAACGGAGAATCTCGACAAACGAATACAACAAGGACTGGTGATAGCATTCGCAGAAGTGGTAAATCAGGACGAAACCGATCCAAAGGAGTTGTGGAACTGGATTAAAAATGTATGCAAGGACTGCCCATTCGATAGTAGCGAAGGACTGTGTCTCAACGCAACAGATATCAAAAAAGATTCGGACAAGCTGCAACTGATACAGGACCATCATGATAGACCGGCAGCAGGACATCCAGGACGAGCAAAAACCGTTGAACTCCTCAAAAGAAATAATCAGTGGCCAGGTATGAGGAAGGACGTGGACAGGTACGTACGAAACTGCCACGTATGCCAACGCAGCAAAGCAACTCACCAGAAGATCCACGGATGGCTCAAACCACTGGAAATACCGCAACAACCATGGAAGGATCTGAGTATGGATTTTGTGGTGGGACTACCGGAAAGCGAGGGGTACAACGCCATATGGGTAGTGGTTGACAGGTTGTCAAAAATGAAACATTTAGTGCCATGTCGGGATGATACAGACGGCAAGAAGCTGGGCAAGATGTTTATACGAGAGGTGTTCAAGTTACATGGTTTACCGGATACCATAGTATCAGACAGAGGACCCCAATTCGCGTCAGAATTCTGGAGACATGTTTGTGAAAGACTTGGAATCGAACGAAGGCTGTCAACCACGTTTCATCCACAGACAGATGGACAAATGGAACGAATGAATGCCATTATGGAACAGTACCTCAGGGCCTTCGTCAATTATCAACAAAACAACTGGACACAGTGGCTACCAATGGCGGAATTCGCGTCGAACAATCACGCCTCGGAATCAACCGGATGCTCACCATTCTTTGGTAATTACGGATTTCATCCAAGAATGACCTTTAGCCAACATCCGATTCAGAATGGAAACGATATCAGGGAAGTAAACGCAAATACCCTCTCCCAGAAAATGAATGATATCTTCCAACAGATGAAGGCTGAAATGACTCGAGCGCAAGATATTCAAGTGTAACAAGCAGATAAGCATCGACGGGAGGGAGTGCAGATGAAGGTCAGGGATCGAGTTTGGATGGACGCCAGGAATATTACAATACAACAACCCAGCAAGAAGATTGACTGGAAACGCCTGGGACCATACGACATTACGGAGGTTATTAGCCCGTGGGCTTATCGGTTACAACTACCCAAGGACCTTCACGTTCATCTAGTACAACCAATCTCCCGCTTGACCAAAGTATCGGAAGACCCTTTATCAGGACAAATCGAATCGGCACCACCTGCAGTTATCGTGGACGGAGAAGAAGAATACGAAGTGGAACGTATCGACGATTCGAGGATGTTTCGACGACAACTGCAGTACCTGGTTAAGTGGAAAGGCTATGACGAACAAAGCTGGGAACCGGCGGTTAACGTGGATGGGCTCCAAGCAATTGATGTTTCCCATGCGGAACAACCTGGCAAACCCGGGTCAATAGCTTCGTAGGAACTTAGCATGTGGGAGGGGGAGCTACTGTCACGGTTGTGTCGAGTGAGGATCGAAGAAGGAATCAGGATCGATGAAGGGGAAAGGGAATACGAAGGAATACAGGTTTCTTTGGAAGGAATCAGGTTTCGTTGGAAGGAATCAGGTTTTGTTGGTTGTATTGTAAATATGGCGTGATGGTTATGGCGTAGGCCGCGGGCTGAAAGGGTTGCGTACATAGTTGGGTGGAGTTAGGATGTATTTTGGAACGAGTGAGCAAAGGTGACGACGGTCGCGTTAACTGTATATAAGGATGTCGGATTCGCGGAGGATAGGTGTGTTCTTCACTCGTTCTCTATTCTACAAAACAATCAATAGCTTCGGCACGACCTTTGTTCACTTCTGTGATTCCGGATTTCGAGTCTCTTGCTTGTTACGCAGTACCCACGATCACTGCACCGTCCACCACGTCTACGTTTAGTTGGGTTTTTATAACCCCTAGAACTCAGAGCCTTGAATCCTTGACACTGACAGTGCCCAAGAATTAATTCCAGCCGCACACACCTCCAAAATCACTTCCATACCCAAGCTACAAGTGAAACACAACATCACATGTGTAATCATAAGGAAAGTCATCCATGCCAAAGTGTATGGAGAGGCCACAGGTGGGAATATTGTGGGAGAGGCTATGGGCCTCTATGACAAACACTGGAAACTGAATTAGAACCTGTGACACCCATGTGCAAATGAATTCAATTATCATCCAGCCTGTGCCCTGGATATACAAAGCAAAACTTAGGGACATGACTATCTGCAGCGCAGCCTGGATGATTTCTGTACATCTTCGTTCCTGACAGCATTTGAGCTCTGGGAGCTCTAGGAGCTGCTGTGGTGCCTCAACTTCGGATCGGGAGCAGAGAATTGGCTTCTGCTGCCTGCGAAATATGGCAACATATACTGCAGGGATATTTTCAAGTGTATCCAGTTTCTTTTGGAGCATTTACTGTTTCCGGAGCTCCTGGATTTTGCTCCATTGCAGTTGTACAATTCAGTCAATCATTGAATGTATAGTCAGATGAACTCAGGAGAGTGGTGGTGCGAAATTGAGGAGCAATCACCTGACGGTGAGGCAATTGTGCCAGTAATCATCACCTCAGATAAAACCCATCTCATGGGTTTGTTTGGTGACAGGAGCAAATGGCTGCTAGATTTGAGTATCGGGATCATTCAGAATGATGTTTGTCATACAGCATCAAGGCGGGTCTAGATTCTGGAGGGATTCATTCCTGTCCCACTCAATGGCGCAACTTATATAGACTGTTCATGGCACCCCGCAATCCATACTAAATGTGAAAATATTGCGAAAAGTCTATATCAGTGGCACTGGTTACGAGTTGGATTGTGCCCACAGTTTCAAACACACCTGCAGAGTGTTGCAAGAAGCATAGATTGGGGACTATCCGGAGATCTCAATGATCATGATGATAGTCCAAAGAGTATGCCCTGAGTGTGAAGAACTGAAGAGACCAGAGATGGGCCATGGCAAAGGATTTCGCAACTGGAAGCTTCGATGTACATCACACAAACAGGAGCACCTGGACGAGAATCGACTTGATCAATCAGAAGAAATGTATCTGCAACCGACTTCGAATCTCTTGTGGTGTTATATTCTGTGCAATGTCATTCACCTTTGGCAACAAGATGGACTTTACCAGCTCTATTTGGGGATCGTGAAAGATCACTTCAATTGGCTTTTGGAGAACTTCACTGATCAAAGCATGAAAGCAGAATTTGATGGCCAGTTCATCTCAGTTCCACACTACCAAAACATGTTGCATTACTCTAAACCCTTTGATACTCTCAAGAATGGATCCTGGTATGGCAAGGAAATCCAAGCAATGCTCAGGAGTCTATCTGCAGTATGTGCTCCCCTACTGTCCAGCAACATTGCAGGGAAAACAATGTCAGAATGTGCATCTGATACCGAGGTTAGGAAAATGATTCAAGCACTGTTTGAATTATCTTTACTAGCCAGCCGGCGATCGCATACAGATATCCCATTGTAATATCTCGACAAAGCTCCCAAAAGCTTTCACAAGTGCACATAAATCTGCACACCTGAACATGCTACTGAGGCTCAGACAAGGTGTTTAGAAAGCTTCTTCCAAGTGTAGGAAGCCAAACATAAAGAGGTGGTGATGGAGAAGATAGAGAGAGAGCTTCATAGGGTGATTAATGGTATCACAACTGGGCATCAGAGAACATTCGAGGCGCAGCTGAAAAGAGACCTAGTGCATGCCACCAATGGGCATTGAGAGGAGCAGATGACATCAATGGTACCACTTGAAGCAGATTTTTATGGAGCATCCCTAGACTAGCTTGCCTGGTTTGGCCAGTTGTTCAAAGAAGCTAAGGACCACCTGAAACTCAAGCTGCATCCCGAAGCTAGCTGTGGACCAATAAGCAAGATTGCTGGAGAACTTGAACAAAAACATCACACCATCATGACTGCCATGTTCGGCACATTGAAAGTCACTGTTACTGCAAAGTGGGAGTTTGAACAGTGCCTGTTGGAAGTTGAGAAAGCAGCAATACATTGGTCCGGGGAGCGCTAACAAGAGGTTGCCCCGTGTTTAGAGATAGAGGTTTACAGGGTAAGCTGGACAGCTCAAGATGCATTTCATCATGCCATGATAGAGAAGCGCCTGATATATGATCAGGAATGGGACTGAAGGAATGGTCCCAATTTACGGATGCCGCTAACCCTGCAATTCTATCAGTTGGGAAAGCAAAAATGCACCTCTGTTATTACTGCAAGTTCATCACCAGGATGGGTACTACTGATATGTTTTCAACCGGGATCTCAGAACTTTTGCATATTTCAAATGTCCAAGAAGCATACCATGCCAGCAATGGGGTCAACGTTATGCTACAGCTTCTTCAGCACAATGATTGCTACACAGAGATACACTATGTGGAACAGACACATTGGTGGTGTAATATGTACAGACGGTATGTCATGGAGTGTGGAGTAGTCCTTAATAAGATTCCCTGTTGGAAGAAAGGGCAAATGACCACGTGCACCCCTCTGACAAGTATACTTGCCTGTGAATCTGAACCATTGATTCGACCCAGTATACAACCTCTGTGGCAGTTCAAATGGTCAACTATTTGTACATGTTCATAGTTGTTCAAGCGGATGTCACTAGCTAAAGCAGCAGAAACCTTGAGTATCTTGTCATTGCCATCACTTGTCACACAGCATCTGCGTGAGATCTTGGCCATGATGAGGTCAGTGTGATCTGGGGCTACGGCATGAAGTTCAAGAAGACGTAACCTTTCACCCTCACAATAAGGTCACTGTCTACAAGCCAGAATTTCATAACCCACTGCATATGAACCGGATCCTGCTTGACTGCAGCATTAAGGGTATACCAGATGGTAAGATGCACAGGCGGCCATGGCAGGTGATATGGGCACGCATGCGCAAAAATTTGCATGATGGACTACGTGGGTGCTACCCCACGTTGTCCATTCTATACTTCTCCTGTTCACCACCGACCAGGACCTCACTGTTCAGTGGAATGATTTCTAGGACTGGCATCCTGCTGTTGTAGCAGGGCCCTTATTTCGTTTCATCCCTTCAAGCCTGGGTTGATAGACCATCACCGCTGGAGTTGGCCATTGTTGTTGGTATTCATTTCGAGTATCATGTAGGGCACCAACAAGAAGTAGATGGGTTCGTCAGCGTGGTAAAAGAAGCAACACCACATGGCATTGCCATGGAGAAAATTAAAGTGCCATGCCACTTGGTCCCAGAAATCTGGGTGGTGACAGGAAACAGTTCGGTATGGATTATCAATAATCAAGTGGATTTGGATATATACTGGGATGTATATTAACACAAAACACATATTGACGAAAGGTTTGGAGCCACCTCTGCCATATATCCAAATCAATGAAAGTTATCTCATACAGGGGCGCACTCAAAATCCAGCAGGTGAATATAGGCAATATATCAATGTAATGAGATCGAAAGATGTCTATCTATTCAAATCTCTCGTAATGAGGCTTGATGTAACAGTGATGGATTTTCAGCAGGATCTATGAATGGAGTCACATATGATACCAATCGGCAGTGAGGGCTGTGTAGCATCAGGGAGGTTTGACGAACAGAGTATGCAAAGGAGCCAGTGTGTGGACCTTATGAAATAGGCTAGGCATGCTGTGTGATGCTCCTGTGCGATTGTGGAAAGTTCAAAGGTGAACTGGGAGCTGCCTGGATCACATCAGAGCATAAGAATATGATACAGGTGGGATTGAGAGCCCCCCAAACCGCAAGGAGGATCCTGGCAGGTGGGGGCCAGGCCAGGGTGGACATTGCATTGTCCTGATGAACTCTGACATTATGACTCACAAAACTGTAAGATTATGAGTTTTACCACTCGGACCTGTGTACGCTAAAATCAACTTTGCGAGAAATGGATACGATGGCTGTTGAGTAGACTTGGAGAAATAGGTGTTGATAGAAATGGATTGAATGGTTCACAAGTGGACTTGGAGAAAGAATGATAGACAAAATAACTCACAAGTGCACATGGAGAGACAGGGTTTATCCATGACAGGGTTGAGAAGAGGCAGAGTTGATTAGAGGCAGGGTTGGTGAGAGACAGAATTGATGAGAAATAGGGTTGATGAGAAAGGACAGGCTTCACTTACAGTGAAGTCGGTTGTACAAGTCAGCAGCAAAGAATATGGGCCAGACAGAACACAAGTATAATTGGTGTGCACCCTGGTTGAGGAGATATTAACCCATGATCCAAAAGCTGAGTAGAGAATATGACTTGGAATAAGAGCTGGTGGCTGAGGGCAATACAGTATAAGAGAGTAATCTAACAAGTGACTATGGACAAGAACTGGCTCTAAATATTATCAAGCTGTTAAAAGACAATATTAAGTAGAGAACTTAACTGTCAATGGAATATTTTTGGGAGAGCAAATGGAGACATATGAGAAGGAGTCAGGCAGAAGCTAAGAACTGGAGCATAGATATGAAAGTGATGACTGACATGGTTCTAATGAGTGACAATCAATGGTGGAGGGATGATTGGTGAATAATATAAAAGATGAAGTACAACGAGAATGAAATAAGGTTTCGAATGGAGGCCAAAGCACAACACGGATCATATCAGGTTCGAAACGGAGGCTAAGGCACAATGTGAATCAAATGAGGTTTTGAATGGGAAAAATCAGGTTTCGAATCAGTATTTAGGGGAAACATAGAAAACGTGCAAAAGCTGTGTACAAAGACTGCAGGAGTTTGGAGATATTATAGAACGAATGGATTATGGGCGAAATCACTGTATATGAACCAGGTATATGGCAGAGTATAAGTTTCCTTTCTTTACTCATTCTCTCATCTATAAAACACTCAACTAGTTGTGGCTTTCACATCTATCACAGTCAGTAATTCTGAATTGAGTCAATTGCATACTGTCTTCGTTGTCGTAGCTACAGGCTATCCTCAGACCCCTTAGCCATTGGGTTTTTGGTTGCTATAACTATTAGAACCCCGAGCCCTGAATCTTTGATATTGAATCCCTGAACCCTTGACCATGACTAGACATTGATTAGGTTGGTTGAGTTCATCATTTCACCTAATCTCATTTATTCTAATCCAACATTGCAGGTTGAACATGATGTTGTATGACAATTTTGGCCATCCCATCCAGATTTTGTTTAGCCCATTGAATGCTAGACATGGACACAAATGCAACTTACTCAATTCAGATTTGGTACCTCACAGGCAAATCCACAATTTGTTGTATATAACTCTATTCCACAAGTGCTTTCATCCATCTTCTCTATCTCCTTTCTCAACCTTATTCCATTTGCAGTGAAGTTCCCCCCCCCCTAAGCATTCCCTGTTAACAATCATATAGCAGGTTGAACCAGCTGTCATCCATCCTCGTTCGATCAATCACACTCTTATACCATCGAACCTTGGTTGATTGATAGGTTATTATCTCCCAATTCATGACTGGCACACATATTCTGTCGGACCTGTTGGCTCTCGGCAGCAAACTTCCACGACCGACCCTACCATAAGTGCAACTTCTTTCCTATCATTCCAAGTTGTGTGCTTCACATAGCTATGCGTTCATGGGTTCACATCTCCAGAACCAGGTTGTGAACCAAACAACTCATATTCTGTCCATTCCTCACTCCCTGAATTCGGCTTCTGAGCAATCTTCTCTGCAGTCAACTTCAGTGACCAACTCCACTGTAGATACAACTTCTCTCCTGTCTTTCCAAGTGAAGTCCTCCACTTGGCTTCACGATTATTGGTTAACATCTTCAGAGCCAGGTCACAAAAGGATTCCACTCCTGTGCAGTCTGGCCTGCGCTCAATACATCTGGCTTCTGAATAATCTCTCCCCAAGTCCTTTCAAGATCTGGCTTTCATCAACCCTGTCTCCCATCAACCTCATCCTTTGTCAACCCCATCTCTCATCAACCCTATGTCTTATTAACCTCATCTCTCATCAATCCTGTTTCTCATCATCCCCATCTCTTATCAACCCCATCCATCCTGGCCTGCTGGTGAGCCATCTCGTCCATCTATCCATCCTCTATCTCTGTCTAAACCTGCTTTAGTGCCAATTAGTCCATCTCTCCAAACAAACTTGAGGGCCACCTTGGTTATCACTCTCTGTACCTGCTCAAAAGTCATCTCCTTCATCTCTTCACTTGGTCATTTACAGGCCATGCACCCATCCATCCACAAGCCTACTTGGGAGCAAATATGACACTTGCAAGGGTGAGAATATCAGAGATTTGAAAGTGATCATATTAGAGTTTATTAGAGCAAAAATGTTATTTTTGTAAAAGTCATCATGTGAGAGTTGTGACAGTGTATCAGTGTTGCAACTTGAAAATAATAGCTTATAGTTTAGTAATGAATAGGTAGTATATGCCCTGATCAAATATGTAGCAACTGTGTAATAATAGTGATTACAGTTCTGGTCTCTGCAATACAAGCATAGGGTTTGACATGATTGGAACTATCATACCCATGGACATCAACAAGTGACTTTCAAGTCCAATACTATCAAAGCTATCATACCCATGACCTTGATACATAAGGAATAACAATATCAGACAATTTGGTTATTGCACCTAGAGATGCAGTATGATTCAGTCATGGGGATGAAATATGACAACAAATTATGGTATATAATGGAATAATACGGGAGTATTGTCCGATATATCGATCATTGTCAAGGTTTTGGAGCTCGGAGTTCGAGGGGTTATAAAAACCAAACTGAGGTTGAGGAATACAGGTATTGCTTTCAAGACAAGAGACTTGAAATTGAGAAATACAAGAGTGACCAAAGGTTGGTACTGAAGCAGTAGACTAGAAAATAAGTCAAGAGCAAACCAATCCTTCACTGAATCCTCCTCCTTATATATAATAAACATAACCATCATCACCTGAACTCACTTGTTCAATATACATCCAAACTTGATGCAAACTTGGTACACACTCCCTAAAACTGCCATACTGATGCCACTGTTGCACCATCAGTATATTGCCATTATTGTCAGCAATTATCAATTATTGGTTTTCCTTCATCCCAAATCTGTTTCATCACTTCAACACCTGTAAGTTGTTCTCACAATACATCAACTTGTTTTCTTGCCAAACAAATATGATTCCGTATGATCGATCATTATTCAATTACCGATCCTCAACTTATTCAATTCTGACAGGAGCTCTCCCTTCTCGATTCGAGTTTCTACAAAATGACTGATCCAGGCTTGCCAGGTTTTTCTGCCTGAAATATGTTCATAGCCTGGAGTCCATCAACATTTGCTGCTCGTTTCCGACTATGCTCATCATAACGTTTCTCTTTCATTGGATATTGGAGTTTTCTTCTGAATAGCCTTGAATCTTCAACTCTTTTGACATTGTACTTCTATTCTCCATCCACTATGACCCGCAGTGGTGGTTGAGCTATTTGATTGGGAAAGGGGTCATTTGCAGCTTTCAATAGTTTGAACATTACTTGAACTGGAAGAATATTAATATTCTGAGATAGTTGCATTCGATATGCCTATGGACTAACAACTTTGACGATTTTGAACAGGTCCATAGATTTCCAATTCATGTGTTTTTTGGGTCATTGGGTTGTAATGTTTCTGGAATCCATCAATACGAAATCACTTGATTTCAGTTCTTTTCTTTGATGGCGGTGTTGGTGTGCTTGTTCTGCTTAGATTGCGTGAGCTCTTGTCATTTTGGCTCTTATTTGATCAAACACTTCCTTCATCTTCTTTCCTATCTGGGCTGCATTGACCTCTCGACTATCATTGTGGTTGTGTATTGGATATTGACCAAAGGTCATTTTGGGGTATAAGTTTTAATTGCCAACAAATGGTAAGCAGTTTATTGATTCTGAGGAGCTGTGGTTTGACATAAACTCTGCTATTGGAAGCCATTGTACCCAATCATTCAGTTGGTAATATATATATATACTGAGGTATTGTTCCATGATTGCATTGATTCATTGCATTTGGCGATCAGTTTGTGGGTGAAATATTGTGGATAATCCGCGATCTATTCCCAATTATTCGCATAAATATGTCAACAATTCCATGGCAAATTGGGGTCCGCCGATCCGACACTACTGTATCTGGTTACCTATGTAATCTGAATACTTTTCAGATCAACATCTCTCTTAATTTCTTTGCATCTGTGTGGTTGCAGCAGAGCATAAAGTATTTCATTTTTGACATTCTGTCAACCACTACCCATATGGCATTGTAACATTTCCTCTCCAGAAGTCCCACAATTAAGTCCATACTGAGGTCTTTCCATGACTGTTGAGGTACCTCCAGTGGTTTGAGCGATCCATTTTTGTTTGGATTTTGAGATTTGCTGTGTTGGCAGGTATGGCAGTCTTGAACGTACCAGTCCACATCTTTTCACAATTCTTCCCAATCTTGATTTTGTTTTCGGAGTTTGAAGGTTTTCACTCTTCCCTGGTATTCTGCTGCTGGGGAGTCATTATGCTCTTTAATTGTGTGAGTCTTTTCTTTCTCTGGTATTATAATAGTATTTGCTGGGTGTGTACAGAGCCCCTCACTACTGACTTATAGGCATAATTGATCATTATTGTGGACCCTGTTCTATAACTCCTCAGAGCTGATTTAGTCGTTTTCCAGGTTCATAACTTCCACTAATGTCATTATCATTCTCTTTTGTATTTTTTGTCAAGATTTTCTGTTTTGAGAAAGACTTGTTGGGTTTTTTCTGCCCCCCCCTCTTTGGAGAAATGTCCTCTGGCATTCTAGTCAAAGCATCAGGCTTCTGACCTTGTTTCCCTGGTCGATATAAAATCCTGAACTTGAATCTTGACAGAAATTCTGACCATCAAGTTTGATTCCTGTTGAGCAGTTTAGAAGTCATAAGGAATTCGAGATTCATATGGTCTGTTGGAATTTTGATCACATATGCTGATTCTTTGTATACTGGTTTATATTGTTTGACCCTTTTGACAATTGCACTGAGCTCCTAATTATAGATTGTGTAGTTTTCCATGGCTGGTGTATGGTTCTTCGAAAGAAAAGCAATTGAATAAACACTTCCTTGATTGTTGAATTGTGATAGTACTGCTGTGGATACATGGCTTGAAGTGTTAATTTCCAGTACAATCTGTTTATAGTTGTTAACATGGGCCACTACCGGTGTGCTTGTAACGGCCTTTTTTAAGTCTGCAAATGCTCTCTGTTGATCCAGTCCCCAGTAAAACTATACTACCTTTTTTGCAAGTTTGGTTAATAGTTAAACTACCATACGGTAGTTTCTGATGAATCATTAATATAAGTTGGTATATCCTAACAATGAGTGCACCTCTTCGAGCTTACTTGGTGCCTCCTATTCTGTGACAGTCTGTACCTTTCCAGAATCGATTTGTATTCCATTAACTCCTACTATCAATCCCAGATATTTTACTTCTTTCTAGTGAAACTTGCATTTCTCTGCCTTCAGGTAGAGCCCTGCATTTTTAAGTGCTTACATTACTGCCTAAACAGGTTCCGTATGATCTATTGTATTGCCACTGTAGATAAGGATATCATTCAGGAAGGTAATGCAAAATATATCTAGGAATGGTTGTAGTGTATTATTGATGAACTTCTGGAGGGATGCTGGTGTATTGATTAATTCTAATGGCATTAACAATTACTGAAATAGACCAATACGAGTTCTGAAAGCTGTTTTCTATTTATCTCCTTCAGCAATCCTGATCATATAATGGGCATCCCTTACCGCAAGCTTGGTACAGATTCATGTCTTTGTGAGCTTAAGGAATGTTTCCTGCATCAACAGTAGTGGATAGCAATTTTAAACTTTTTCTTCATTCAATCCTCTCTAGTCCAAACATGATCTCAGACCTCCATTGGATTTGGCGCAAAAAGTACTGCGACTTTTCATGGTAATGAGGATGATCCAATAAATCAGTTCAAATGATTTCTTTGGGTCCACTGCTTTGGAATCTGTAATTTCTTCCTTGACAGGCTCTATATTGGTTCAAATGGCATTGTGAATCCTTCTTGTAGTTGGATCTTGTGATCATATTGTCTGTGGGGTGGTAGTTGCTCTGTGACTACTTAATTGAATAATGGGAGGAACTCATAGTATTCCTTAGGTATTAGCTATTCCAAAGGTCTCTATTGAAGGTCGTGAAGCTTGAGGGCCTTGTTCATTTTGTACTGAGTTACTATAAATACTGTGAGTTTTTCCTTTTTGTGCCTTCGTATGAAAGGTAATGCTGCTATGGTGCAGATATGGAGCTTCGGTTTGTCCATACTTTCTTTTGTTTCCATGCGATCTCCCTATACACATATACTCAAATGGTCTTTGCAGTGTCATTGGCAGTTGTTCCATTTGAAGCCGATTTTGTTGCTCTGTAATTTGATTCTGATATTGTGAAGTGGCAGCCGTGGAACTTCTAACACCATGAGATACTTTCCAAATTTTGTGACAAATGCTGGCAGTTGTTCTTGATGTCCATGTATTCCTAGTTTCAGTTTTGCCATTATCATGATGGTTTCTGATTCGATAGATTGTGTATCAATTACTTCCAGTTCTTGTAATTCCCGTAATTCCTTTTCTTTCAACTAATCATGGTGAATACAATCCCTATCAACAAATACTAATTCTGTAGCTCCTCAGTTCTTTAATGCATGGATATTGACTGATTTTTCTCCAATTTTGAGTGAACAATTCACAACAAGGTACTTTCTTTCCATTGAAAACTCTTTTATATCCATACTATTGATCAAAAACTGTAAAATTCCAAAGCTAAACCTAATATTTGTTGACAAAGACCATTTGTACCCAGTGCAATGGCCATCATTATTGCACTGGTTCATTCTTTCCTGATTTCACTTTCTGTTTTTTGCCCTTCCCTTGATTCTGAGTTTCTTTGAATGGATTAATCTCAAATTGCCCTGATGCTACCTTCAATTTGTTCAGATAACTTGCTGCAAAGTGTGCTGCATCTCCACAATACATACATAAGCCCACTTTACTTCACCACTTTTGTTTCTCTGGTGTGATTTTCTTTCCCTTGACCACTGAGAGGTCCATGGAGATGGGGTTATTGTATGCTGCCACTGTTCCCACTGGAGCTGCCTCTGGGGCAGATGAGGTGTTGGTCATGGTTTCTGGGTTCTTCCACCCTCCTGTCCATCTTCCTGACCTGTGTTCTACTGCACAGCCCTTGATTTGAAAGATGGATTTTAAGCATAACTAGATGAATTCATCAAGATACTCTGGTATATCTGGGTGTTGCAAGGAGTCATTGAGTTTGTCAGATCGGCCTGAACTTGGAGTGTTTCATTTTCTGGTATTGTTCCAACTGACATTGGGTTCACATCTTTGTAATTTGACAAAGTATAAAAAGAACTCCCTGTCATTTTGTCATATTCTATTCAGTTCCCTTTCTGCTATTGCTTGAATGTCGTGATACCCAAAGGCTAGTTATTGTTTGTTGAGTAAGGTTTGTAGACTATCCGGATTGATATCACCAGATACCCTTTCACAGTATGGTTGTATTTCATGTCGTATGATTCCTTCCAATCTGTTGACTGTATACCTTATCTTGGCTTATTCATCATAGAATCAGTGTGTGTCATCATTTTGTGTCAATACTAACTGGACTTTCCATACTCAGAGTACTTTCAGGTCTGTTTCTGAAAATTCAAAAATATTACTCCCCTCAAGACCACCCTGTCCTTTAGACGATTCTCTACTGATACCATTATTCCCTGCAAGCGCAAGCACTTTTTTGACCTGATCCTGATATTTATTTCTTTCCTCCCCACAATCTTATAATTGCACCTCTGTATCTGTTAATTCTTGTCTTAACTCTTCGATTCCTGCTGGTGCTCTTTTTTCCAATTGTTTCAATAGGTCCATGAGCTTGGCCCGTAGATTCCCGTGTGTACAAATTGCTGCTCTTGCTTCCAAGTCCCTAACCTTTTGTTGTATTATCTCCTGTTTCTTGTTGGTAATTTCCTTGTTTGCCATATGACTGTTCCCTTCTGTCAATAATACAGAGATTGTTTCTGCTTGTGCTGGGATTTGTTGGTTTAATGGACAGACCTGGTTTTCAATGTTGGATGGTGGTCAACCTGCTATTTGGACCATGTTGTCCTTCTTCTCATTGGCTGCTCTCAGGGCATCCTGCTGATTGAGGACTGTAAAATCAACAAGAGTCAGTTATGACATAATTCCTTGATCTGCTGGGGATAACTGGATGTGGCATAAGCGACTATTTTCACTGCTGCCTGACATGATTGTTTATGTTTTCAAAATGTTACTGATGTATATAATTGTTGATGTTGAACCCTAGCCCTCATTGCAACCTTACCTCCTTAAGGCAACAATTACAAATGTATTCACACTGGTTGTTGATTTCTCAACAACTCCAACAATCGTTACCATAAGGAATATAACACTGGCAACAACATTTGGGGTTCCAGTACATCAATACCTGTTGGCAAATCACTGGAGATCCATTTTGTGATTAAAATGCTCCATTTACCAAAACTCAAACTCTAATTTCTTGTTGACCAGATAAAACTCTTCAATTGCTTCTATATTGGCTTGGATATCGACTTGGACAAAGAATATCTCTGTGAGAAAATGAGTGAATTTGCATGACATTTGGCTATGTACTGAAGCGAATGAGACTCAAGGTTGATGATTCCGAGTAAGCAGTGATGACAGTCATGATCCTTCATTCGGCCGAAAAAGGTATCAAACTCCTCCATGCTGCAGTTGCTGATAGGTATTACTGCTCAATTCTAGATTGATATGCAGTTGCAATGAATAGTTGGATTGTGGTATATGTAGTCTAGGTTTTCTTCATCTTTGTTGCAATAACAATAATTGATATAGTGGCAAGTTCTCTCATCTCCACTGATATATTTGACTTGAAATTGGCACTGATTGCCAAAAATATCGGGATTCATAGGTATTCACATCAGTAAAAACTGTTTTTGTGTTTCTGAAATTATTGAGGTTTCTGGAATGCAAGTCTAATTTCAGGGCATTTTCAAGTGCTACAGTACTCGGATTCTTAATTAGTAAGTTGCATATGCACTGATGATTCTAGTTGTTATCCCAATCCAGTAAGTGAATATACTTAGTAATATTTACTACATATTATATTAGAATACAGTTTAGAGTTTAGGGCAATATACTATGTAATATACTAGTCCCAAATGGATATTTGATATGACAAATCTTGGCATTAAATATCAAAGTATCGATATTGATATATACTAGACCTAAAATAGCTCAGGCGAACTTGTAAACAAATTAAAACATTTCATGATTGCCTTTTCACAATTTTGGGCTTAGTTCATATTAGTATTGACACTTCAATATCTAATGCCAAGAAATACCTTCTCACATATCCATTTGGAACTAGTATATTACATAGTATATTGCCCCAAACTTCATGCTGCATACAAATATAATATATAATAAATATTACTAAGTATTTTCATTATCCGGATTGAGATGACAACTAGTATCGTCATTTAATATGCAACTTACTAATCTAGAATCAGACAACTGTAGCACTTGAAAATGCCCAGAAATCAGACTTGCATTCCAGAAACCTCAGAAACCGCAGAAATACGAACATGGTTTTTACTGATGCAAACGGTGTGCAGGCGGTCCAAACAGAGGTGTCTCCAATAGAAATGGATAACCAAGCTGTTTTCATAGGTGCTCGAGGATTTAAAAAAAACACAGAATGTGTTACAGGTGCAGTAACAGTGGCAGCCTGAACAGTAAGGGTATAGACACGTAAACCAAAATATAACTGGCAGAATTGATAGCAAACTCATTCTTCTGTCAAGGTTTTAGGGCTCAGAGTTGTAGGGGTTATAAAAACCAAACTAAGGTTTGGGAATGCAGGTACTGCAATCCAAATATCAGACCGGAAATTCCAAATCCTCAAAGTAAACAAAGGTTGGTATCAAAGCTGTTCATTTTTTTGTAGACCAGAGAATAAGTGAAGAAGGTAACTTATACTCTACTGAATGCCTGGTTTATAAACAGTGATTTCATCCATAACCCACTTGTTTCATAATATCACCCAGTTTCTGCCTTTTTTGTACACTGCTTTTGCACCTTTCCTACATTTCATATGAAACCTGATTCATAACCTGATATTCTCTCTTCTTCATGCTTTATCCTTCATTCTAAACCTCATTCGATTTTCATTGCATATTGTCTTTGAAATATTCACCGATCATCACTCCACCATAAATTGTCACTCATCACAACCGTGACAGAAAGCTAAACCCCATCTCGGCATATCTACAATCATATAATCATATATCTCATGTCCAATGCTATTTCTGTGGCAGCACTGTGTTTTGGTATTGGATACAGTAAGATCCATCAGCTTCGTACTAATAGGTATTGGGATAGTGGCTAGTGTTAGCAACAGGTCTGGGTTACCTGGCTGTGGTCCGGTTCGGAACTGGACCCGTAGCCCTGGGGCGCTTCTGGAACCGCCAAGGAACCGAACTGTCCAATCACAGGCAGTTAAAACCCGGAACCAAACCGTAACCCGCCAGGTTTTTGCGGGTTTTACCTGCAGCAGATCCTCATCTTTCATCGGCCCCAATAATCTCATCTTTTCTGCTCCAATTCAGTATTTGAGTTCTGATTGGATCGCAACATATTCTATGCGTAGATTATGCAGTTTTGGACGCTCTTTCACCTCCCGCTCTCTGATTGGCGATACAATTAGTATTCGTTGAGTTGCTGGGAAATAAAGCCAACAATGCGGCCATAATCAACTGTTGTTCACAGCGACTCAACGAATACTAATCGTATTCCAAATCGGAGAGCGGGAGGTGAAAGAGCGTCAAAAACTGCATAATCTACTTATAGAACAAATTGCGATCTAATCAGAACTCAAATACTTAATTGGAGCGATAGTTGTAGAGAGGAAACCTGGCAAAACCCGGCAGGTTACGGTTCGGTTCCGGTTTTTAACTGCCTGTGATTGGACGGTTCGGTTCCTTGGCGGTTCAGAACTGGAACCGACCCGGACCCGTAATTTGGAACTGTTGCTAACACCATTAGTGGCTGTGTTAGGTGGGACAAAGTTGAGGCCATAATTCACTGGCATTATTTTGATAGCTGGATATGAAGTCAGATATTCAGTGAATTCACTGACCATCTGCTAGCATCAGTCAATGCAAATAGGGTACCAGGCTGCAGCTCATTCGGCATGTAGGCTGATGAAATGATTTGGTTTGTGATTTTTGCAAGCAGTTTGGAACAGTAGTCATTGTATAGGAGATCCTGGGGCATCGTAGTGGTTTCTTTGTGCAGTATGTGAAAGAACTCAGAAAAACACTTGGTAAAGTGTGTAACTTCTTCAACCCCTCTGGTATAGGTTAACCAGTGGATCTCCTGTTAAAGAGTATTAATAGTGACTTCTGTAACGAAACAATGCCAAAAAGGGAACTCGAAACACAGCCACCGCACTGGAGCAAAAGAGCCCTCTGCAGAAGGAATAACTATGACTTTTTGTTGACGAATATAGTGTGCAATCCAACTGTACAGATAAGGATCCATAAATTGCCAGGCCAAATTAATGTGTGTGTCCAACTCTGTAGTACCCATCGCCACTCTGCCTTGGTGTACCCAGTAGTCTACCTTGCAAACAATCAATTTGATTGTCTGTAACTTGAGGTCCCCAGTATACAATGGAGTGTGTTACTGTTTACGGTGGGATTTTGAGAAGAGCCCTCCTCTACCCCCATTGCTAGCTGCACCAGGAGTGGCCATTATTCGAAAATCAGCATCAAATCAGCCAGATCAACTCTCCGCCTTCACCAGCAGATTTTCTCAGATGGTAGAGACTGTACCAAGCAGGGCCTTCAGTTGCTGTGTATAATCAATAAGGTGTCAGAGGTTGTTGGTACGGTAGACTTAGAACTGGTAGATTGTCATGTAGAAATTGGAAAGTGCATAAAGCTAATAGCCATATTGTTGGCATTGGCTGTATTCCGAGGCATGTAAGCCATTACTTGAAAATATTGAATTATATAATCATCATTGGCTACTCCTGGGACAGGCCAGCTGAAACCTTCTTTTATTCCAATTAGTTCAAGTTCCTACAGTATTATTTTAAGGCTACACCCAGCAAGATTGGAACTCAATATTAGTCAACCAGAATACTAAGTGCAAATCTTTCAGTTGTAGTATACACAGTTCAACTGTTTGTCATAGTTGGTATTGCTATCGAACATTGTTTTATCTTTGCAGTTGAACATGTGGAATCTTGGTCAGGTCAGGTTTCTTCCAAAAACACCCAGCAAAGCTTCTGGCAAACTTCATCAATTCATCAATATGGGTTTTGAAAACTACACAGTATCATATGACCAAAAGAAAGAGGAATTGAGAGGTTACTATACACTGAGGTGTTGCAGGAAGGTTGAAAATATTGGTAGATAGTGATGTAGAGGTCAATCATGCCAGTATGAGGTAATCTGGTGATTGTGTTTCAATCCAGCTGCACAGAGCCTAATCTGATATACATATCTGAACCTCCCACAAAGCTGGCTGAGAGCCAACTATATGTGATTATATTCAGTTCTATGAGTCTTTGCCAATTAAATGGCCACCCTGTTCAATCATATCTAGTGTATTGAAAATTATTTTGCTTTAATAATATCCAGTCCGTCAATAATATGTTTAAAACAACAGTTGCTAGCCAGCTAGTATACCATTTGGTACTTGTAGATATGAGTGCAGTTCAAGGTACACTTCAAAGTAAATTTCCAAGAATGCTGCCTCAAAATACTAATATATTGATATATTAATAGTAGATCTGTATGAGTATTGACAGCAATCCCAGTGTATATAACTGGAGTACTAGTTTTATACTGGACTATATTGTAGAGTTTGAATCTGCAATTGCCTAATAATGTGATAGTAGTTACTGGTTCAGTTTTATATCCAAGCTATATTTAATACAGATAGATTTTGATTTGATTGAATCTGACCAATTACTCCAATTGAATGGATGTCCAATATTGGCTCTGATCAAATATCAGAGTTATAGAATAATAAAACATGATCTACATATAAAAGTTACAGTTTTAGGTTTTTTTGTTTTTTTTAAATCCCTTTAATATGTATTGAACTGTTGAAAAAGAATACCAAATGTTATACTGAAATTATTTTGTGTTTGGAGTAATTGAAGAAATAATTACCTAATGACAAATTAAATATGCAAAGTGAATGGAGTATATAAAACAGAATGTATTATATCTAGATTATATTACAATACAATTAAAACTGAAATACTTAAGTAGAGGCAATGTTACTTTCTTATATGAATGGATATTTAGTGGGAAAATGAGTTCAATTGCAATAATTTAAGTTTATGATATTGTACAATACATTGCAATAGTCCACTTGGGGTTGCAAACAGAATTTAAACTGTCATATGCTAAATAAAGTAAATACAGTATCATTAAAACAAAAAAACAGAATTTGAACCTGTTAAACTGGTCTGGGTATGATTTTAATACTAGTTTGTATCTGTTGATATGGTAACAGTATAGAATGAGACCCTAAAAAACTTTGTTTTTACTATTTTATACACTCTAGTTTGATATACATCTGGTAATAAATCCGGTTGTTTTTCTGCTACAAATAGAATAAAACCATTGAATCATCTGTACTCTATATCAATGGTATACATAATAAAATCAAATTGCATTTCAAATAATATTTTCAGATATTTAAAGTGAGTAATATCTTATGATATTCCATTTTGGATATTTCTAATAATATAAGTAATTGTATATATTTCCACTTTGAAAATATTATTTTTGGTATAACAACCATATAGAGATGTATTACTCACTGTTGAAATAAATAGCAAAGTGAGTACAATATAGTGACATAATATTTGGTGTGGTTTTGGTTTTGCTAGTATAGGTATAACTAATATGTGATGTCACTGGCCTCTATGATGCCCTTGTGGCTAATAAGAGGGAATAACGAATCCCCCTTATACGAATAAGTGAATTCGGCAGTCCAGTGGTGATGAATTTCAACCTGACGAAGCGAATTAGGGTTGAGGGTTCATAAAGAGTGGATTACAGTACTCTCAAACGCGTCATTAGGTAATTTTAGCACCTCTCCTTTGAAATATTGGTTATTCAACTACTTTCACCACCATTTTAGTACAAACTTCTCCTGATCTTTATTTATCCATTTGCAATCTGCAGTGCAATGTCTCAGGTCAATTACCGTCTGATAGACGTCGATGCCTTCGACCCTGACCATTCCCTCCCGCTTACGCAGCGATTTCCAACAGTAGCGCTTGGGAACATCCAAACCGTTGCTTCTCACTGCCGCCAATTATTGCAGTGTGGTGACCAAGAGGGTGCACTTCGGAGCGCTCTGGAAAATGTGCCATATGGTGGCGACGACCAAAGCAAGGTATTAACATACCTTTTCATAGTCCAAAGGCATATCTAATGATTAAAAGGAGCACCACCTTTCAACTATTCTCGAAATAGTTTCCTCAATAAAACAATTTGAGATGTCGCCTTTACTATCCCAAATATATAGCTCTGCGGCAGGAACGGAGTTGTTGGATGTTCTCATGAAGTAAGCTTAAGCGGCTTTAAATAGTGCGGCCAATCGCCGATATTGACCATTTTAGATATCTTTACAAAGGCATGGCTCGCCATAACATTTGCAATGTTGTCTCGCCTAGTGACTTTACGCATGCTACCGCAGTCTCTTGTGTACAAACTGGTTCAACCAGGGAATTCGGTGTTGCGCCCACCAAGGTGATGGAGGTGGAATGAGTGTGCTGTTAAGCTGGCATGAGAAGGTATGTAGAACTTGGAGTCCAAACACGCGACGAAAGCTGATGTGGTTGAATAGCTAGTAGATGTGGCCGGCACTGGAGCTATCGTTCGGGTGATGACTGATAGGAGGACTATCTGAATACTGCAAAGTGCATATCGCGTTGGAAGATGAGTATTAATTCTTGCTCGTTAGTATCAGCTTCGCGATTTATATAGAGGTGTAACAATCACTTATTCACATCACGAGTGATCGATAAGGTAGGGTTCTGTGATTTTGTGTGCCTCTGTTTCACTGGCTAAAAACTAGTGTGACTTGTTAACCTCAATAGAGAGACCTTGGGCCACGAGCAAACCTAAGTGAGAATTCTCACTCCTTACCGCACAACAACTGGTAGATCTACTGTCGATCGCATAATGAATTGGCTGAATTGGTGACAATTTTTGAACGTGAATTATGGAGTTGCCATGTGTTCTAATGGAATTATGTTTAGTGAAAGAGGCTCAGGATTTTATTCAACAACTTTTCAAGTATTCAGGTAAGGCAAAACCCTAGCTCTGATAAAGTCATTCTAAGAGTTATCATAAGCACCTGAGCTGCATGTATCGAGTTATTTAATGTCACGGTTGGAGTTTTGTGCATTACAAAATATTCGCTTGTATAGAACTTTTTAATTAAAATTACTTTATATACTAGCACCAGTGGCGGCTTTGCCGCTCCAGGGTTATGCTGTGGTTGATGGAATTTTGGCCTGGAACTCCTACCATACACCCATGACAACTTTGCAAATATTTGCTCAATAAGGACCATTGTTAGACATGAAATGATCTATTCATTGCCCTTCATTAGGCCTTGTTGTCCAATGTTGAATCCATCCAGCTGAGCTTGCTTAACAGCGGTTTTTGTAACTTTAATACAAAATAAGAAATAGAAAATAGACTATCTCTTAGCTGCCTAGAGGTGATTTGAATCGGCTGGCTCTTGGCTGACTGGAAAAAATATAGTTATGTTAGTTCTCAGTTGGCTAGATACAGGCTGCAGTGGTTTCAACTATCTATCAAACATGGTGTCTTTGAGGGCTCTATAATAAATACCTATACTGTATAGCTTTTGTGTGATTTAGGGTTTTCAGGGCCAACGCTACAATTACTAGAGCCCGTCTTAGGGCCGTGGTAGATAGTATCAGGGGGGCTAATTATGAATAATTCCAATTAGCAAGTAGAAATTTATACCTGTAAGCCAGAATTCAAACTTTGAAGTTGGGAATAATTTGATATTATTCAGAATTTTCTATACTTATATTCAAATTGAATGAATATTGATGGCTTGTAGTACCCAATATCCAAGGACCATTCAGTTTGAAACATGATAAATAAAGAATTTTAAGATGATTGAAAATTGTAGTTCCAAAACTCAAGGTGTAATGATTAAAGTGATTTTCATCACAGTTTTACTAAGTGATAATTAGTGTTAGCAACAGTTCCAGATTTGGACCCGGCGGGTATTACAGGTCTGTGTGGCAACGGCCTTACCACATCAAAAATCCAGGATTTTTCAAGCGAACTGTCCAATTAAGTCTACGAATATTGGTCAGATAATTTAGCATTGGGTATATCAAATATGCAGCTTTGCATGGCGCATCTTTTGGTGTTCTCAGATTTTCAATATCTCTAAAATTCAACAAGCGATTGGGTAAAAACCTCGTTTTTAGGCCCGAAATGGCACCTATTTCAAAGCCGCTTGCTGGGTTTTGGAGATATTTAAAATCAGAGAACACCAAAAGATGCACCGTGCGACACCGGATATTTGACATACCAAACACTACATTCTCTGAAGAATATTCATGGACGTATATGAGGGAACCGTTTGGTAAAAACCCGAACTGGCCGGGTCGATTCCGGGTTTTGTTGGAACCGCTATGATACAAATGGGTCGAAAATGGAACTGTTGCCAATACTAGTAATAATCACTGGTGGAATGAGGATCAATGAGTAATATAAAAGATCATATATAACTAGAATATAATGAAGTTTTTGTAACACTGGGAGCTTTGCTCCAGGTTTACCCAGTCAAAATAATATTCATACTTCATTTGGGACTGCTTCAATGAAAGGTTAGGAGACTCGTTCAGGAAGTAAAATCACTAAAAGATTCTGAACAACAAGAATAGCTTTGCAATATATATATTATTCAGGCCTGTTCTCCTCACTGAGAAAATTGATGCCTTTCTACCCTCGAAGACCTCAGAGGTCATTAAACCACTTTCTTTATATTCTAACAATTACTTTTATCTACTCTATTCTTTAGGGCTGCAACACTATAACCACCTTCGAACCAATGCCAGTTGATTTGCTACTACTGCAGCCTCAATCTCCCAATCTGCTAGTGTCTTTATAATTATTGGATTATAATCAGACCATCAGTATCCTGTACAATATCAAGCTTGAAGGCTTCTGCCTCTGGACCAGTGGTATCCTTTTGATTTGATGACCTCCAGACACATAGGCCTCTTTTGATAGAGAGCAGCTTTGCTGTTCAGAGATTGCACATATTCTTTGGCCTCCAGCAGTCTGTTAGGGGGATACTGCAGCTAGATGTAACTTATCGATATTGTTGTACCGACTTATGGTAAAGGCGTATTTTGATTTTAACGATTAAACTAAAAATATGGAATTCGATTGTGACGCGTTTACGTCGTTGTACGGTATGTATAAACACGGGCATCTATTGCAGTATGGCCCTTTTAAAAGTCGTAGCTGTCTTGGAGGTAATCCTCCGACGACTCGTCAAAAGCGACTTGGGAAGGAAGTTCACCGGTGTGGAAATAATGGTAGTATTCTATCCAAAGGTTGTTACGAACAAGATACCGTGCTAGGTGTTCGTATTTGGCTCGGGTGTTTGCTTGAGCGTGCAAGATGCGAGCGTAGAGAATCTTTTGGTCGTCTGTAATAGACATAAAATGTATTGGTGAATATTCTTAAGGTAATTAACTTAATAATATTTCAGGTGGTTTTTCCGCTGTTGTGTTCTGACTGTGGTTTGTTCGACTGTTGCTTGAATCGTTGTGTTTAAACTTGTGGGTTTAAGGTGGTCTTTTATAGGTGAGTATTTCCGCGTCAAACCATCCTGCTAAGGGGTGACGGTACTTCTCTGTAATCTATGATGTGTGTGTATAGTACTATCTCAATAACACTTAGTCCACCGTGGTGGGTGTTCACATAACATCCGATCGTTGCTTCAGAGCCGATCTCGGTAGTTAACTGTGGAGAGTTCCGTTTGACAACGTGTGGTTGTGTAAGCCCCCACCAGGAGTTCCCAAAGGTTATCCTGCATGTTATGACGTTGCTGACATACATATCGGACCATTACTTCGTATTAGTTATCTTTCTTCGTATTGAGTGGAATAGTGATCAATGATTTAATGAGCTGCCAACCCATACATTGCCACGTACCTAGTGTCATCGGGTCTTATCCGTGTTCCCCGAAGGGGGTGCCCTCTATCAGTTATCGTGTTGCAAACACGGCAGAGCTGGGGTTCGACAGTCTAGATCCAAGCACTTATCTTTTAGGTAGAGTCAACTACCGGGGCGCAGTTAGCTTATCTCCTTTGCTTACTCTAGCTCTAGAGATAGCAAAGTCCCGCATACTAAGATAATATCGCTTGTCCAACCAAATCCATGAAGCTAAGCACGGGTATGGTTTGTCCCAGTATTAGCATGATAATAAAGATAACACTGGTCTGATCCGTAACGCACAGCTGATCCGAAGACCCCTGCTCGGCAGTTACATTGCTTCGGCAGTATGGTTGGTGTGTCCCATGCCTTAGCCAGTACTATGGGTTGTTACCCCCAAGATTACTGTCTGATCGAGTGTGCGTACTGTCTCCACACTGGGTAGCTATTCCCTATGCTGAGACGTAGTATTGTAGCATAGACTATTATGGGGATTTCACCCGGCTATGTTGAGCCGTCTGCTAACTCATCAGTAGACATCCTCAGGGGTGTAATCTTAACCGCTGATTCATCTTTGAATAGCGGCAAGCCTGGGAGACTAAGCCTGATGTACTTCATACACATGCTAAGGGGAAACCCCTAACATTACCTCCCTCTCTAGCTCTGGTGACCTCAACAGAGTACTCCAACGTAAGAAGTGATTCTTTGCAATAGTTACCACTCAGACAGCGTATACTATAGGTATAGCTAATCTTTTGGATAAAATAAAATAAAATATATAAAAAATAAAGGTGACCTCCGCTTACATAAAATCAAATGCGGTGTGAGTTTTTAACAAAAAGAAATCTATTTATTCCTTCTCTTTTTCTTTTGGGTTCTCTTATTTTGTTTCCATCTTTTATCTTTTTCCATCTCTGGTTTTTGCTCGTAGAACTTATCAATTAGTTCAGGTGCTATTTCCGCTAGATGTTCGTAGGATTCCCAAGTATTTTCTTCGTGCGTGAATCCTTCCCACTTGACCAAATATACGTGCTTCCGATGATCCTCGTCTGTCGGTCCACTGGCTATAATAGCTTCGGGTATCCATCCTTCGTTGTCTGCTTCTATCGGTGGAATATCTTTTTCTTTGACTTCTCCCCGGTACTGTTCTAGTAGAGCAACATTAAATGTAGGATGTATTTTCCATGATACTGGTAGCTCTAACCGACACCATCGTTTGTTGCTTCCAACTTTGCTGATTTTAAAAGGTCCGTATAGTTTGTCGTCGAGTTTTCTGCACTGCCTCTTGGTTCGAATATTTCTCCCATCTAGCATTACCCAATCATTGACTTTGAACTCTGGTGCTGGCTTCCTTTTTCGATCGTAGTATGTTGCCATTTTTTCTCGACTGCTTTCGAGTTGTGTTTCGAGTTTGCGATAGACGTCTACCATGTAGTGGGCATATAATTCCGAGCTTGGATTTTTGAATTCCACTTCGGTGGGCCAATTGGTGCGTGGTTCATATCCGTAGTTCGCGTAGAAAGGTGTCATTTTGGTTGCTGCATGCTTGGAGTTGTTATATGCGTATTCGGCCATTGGTAACATTTCTTTCCAGTTGTCTTGTTCGTAGTTGCAGTATGTTCGTAGGTAATGTTCAATCGTCTGGTTCATCCGTTCTGTTTGACCGTCTGTTTGAGGGTGGAACGCTGTTGACATTGAACGTTTGATTCCTAAGAATTGATATAAGTCTGCAATGAAATGTCCGGTAAATACCCCGTCTCTGTCCGATACTATGTCTGTTGGTAGTCCGTGATATTTCCACACATTGTCCAGGAACAGTTTGGCAACTACTGATGATTCCCGTTTGGCTGTTGGTATAAAGTGAGCCATTTTCGTGAAGCGATCGATTACCACCATGATATTTTTGCATCCATCTGACTCTGGTAGGTCTGTGATAAAGTCGACTGATATGACGACCACGGTGACGATGGTAATTCCAATGGATGTAGTAATCCATGTTTCGCATGTCGGGGGCTTTTCGTTCTTTGACACGAGTCGCATTTGTTGCAATAGTCTCGAACTTCTTCTTCTAACCTGGGCCAGTAGAAGTTTCTGGTGATAAGTTCCATGGTACGTTCTCTTCCGAAATGTCCTGCCACCTTGGAGTCGTGTTCTCGTTTGAGTACTTCTTTTCTAAAACCCGTTGGTGCGTATAGCCTTCCTTTCCATACCAACATTCCTTCTGTATCTATTTCAAATCTTTCGTCAACGTTCTTTTCCTTGTTGTTAACTTTTCTTAATATCTCCTTATATTCTTCATCTTTTTCTACTTCAGTAATCCATCGTTCTTTCATCCCAGGTGTTAATTTTTAACTGAGAATCCGGCGAATGAGATTTCTCCTATTTCCTCATCATCAATATCCATTGCTCCGATATTCATCCAAAGTTCTGGTCCCAATAAAGCTTTCTTTTCTGTACTTTGCGTACCTCCCTCTCTAGAGATGTACTCCGGACATCTTGATAAGGCATCTGCTTTTCCATTTGCTGAACCCTTTCTGTATACAATTCTGAAATTATACTCTTGTAGTACTTCTGCCCATCTGGCTTGCCTTCGGTTAAGTTGATTGGTTTCTTTGAAGTATTGTAGGTTCATATGGTCAGAGAAAACGATAGTCGTATGTGTAGCTCCTTGGAGGTAGCATCGCCATGTTTTGAAAGCGTATACTATGGCAAGCATTTCCTTGTCGTATATTTGATAGTTGACTTCGGCGGGTGAAAATTTCTTGGAGATAAAGGCGACAGGGTGCATTTTACCGTCTTCAAATTTTTGCGATAGAATTGCTCCCATGGCAAAGTCTGAGGCGTCAGTCTCGACTATTGCTGGTCGATCTTCTTCATAATGTCGAAGGATTGGGGTATTCTCTGCTGCAAACAATATGCATATTTTGTAATAGGCCGCTTTTTGTGGGTCTCCGAACATGAAATTCTTTCCATCTCCTTTCAATGTATCTGTTATTGGTGCCACGATTCCAGCGTATCCTTTTATAAATCTTCGATAGAAGTTCCATAATCCTAGAATGATTTGAACCTCTTTCTGCGATTTCGGTATTGGCCATTTGGTTATTGCTTCGCTTCTGCTTGGGGCCATTTTCAATCCTTTTCCACTAACTAGAAATCCCAGGAATTCAACTTCTTGTTTATCGAATTCGCATTTGTCGATTTCCACCACTAACTCGTTATCTTGAAGGACCTGAAGTATTTTTCCTACATACTCATGGTGTTCCTCTCGAGTTCCTTTGGTTGCTATCATAACGTCGTCAATGTAGCATACTGTGACATTATCGTGGTGACCTAGAAAAGGTTGTAGGATTCCGTTCATCCATCTTTGAAAAGTAGCAGGTGCGTTTGTTAACCCAAACGGCATTACCATATATTCGTAGGATCCAAACTTGGTTCTGAAAGCTGTTTTCCATTCGTGTCCTTTTGCCATTCTTACCAGGTGATATCCGGATTTCATATCCAACTTCGTGATCCACTTAGCTCCTTTCATTCGATTTTGTAATTCGTCCATCAAAGGTAGTGCAGTTTTGTCTTTGACCGTGAGATCATTTAAGCGTCTGTAATCTACACAAAGACGTAATCCTCGGCCGTTAGGTTTTGGTACGAATAAAATCGGGCTTCCTGCTTGTCCCTGCGATGGTTGAATTTTTCCTTCTCTTATCATTTTATCGATGTATTCTCGTAGTAGTTTTTCTTCTTCTCTTGATAACTGGTATATTGGTCCAACTTTGACCTGATCATCCGATGTTTTGAGGTTGATTTCGTGATCGTGAGGGCCATGATTTGGTAATTTCTCGGATTCCTGGGGATCAAACAGTAATAACCATTTATGGTATTGAGGTGGTAGTTTCTCTGCTAATTGAGTTGTATTACTGAATATGACTGATCCGATATTTATCGCATCGCTTCGAAAAACTATTCGATCATCGTACGTGATGTTCCAGTCTGGGTTTTTCTTTCCATGATTGTAACATTTGCTTCCGCACTCTGTGAAGTGTAGGTGACCGTATGATGTTCCTTGTGCTTTATGTTTCTCCAAATACCACGCTGGTATTAATACGTCGTATTCTTTTTGCATTGGTGCTACTTCGAATGTTTCGAGTGATCGATGGTTTCCAAAGGCTAAACCTAGCGGAATGGTATACATACCCGGTAGTTTTACCTTGTTTTCCTCCAAAGTCATTTGCTCTGACTGAGTTTTTCCTTTTGACCACTGGTACTTTAAACACTTTCGCACATTGTGGTGATATTGTGAAAGATGTGGATCCTAAGATCTAACATTGCTCGTACTGGGAATGTTTGCTGTTTCCAGTTCCGTCATCGTAATCTATAAAGAACTTATAGATTGGTCTTTTTCCTATGCGTGTTTGTGGAATTTTGTGTAGTTTTTTGACTTCGTAAAACACAAAGTCGTCTGATGTGTTTTGTCGCTTGGTTGAGTTTTCTTCCTCCGTGGGAGGTTGTTTGCGTTTTGTAGCCATCCTTTCGTCAATGACTGGGCCGTAGCAGGTCCTTTTAATCTTTTTAGTTAGTTTGAAGGGTATACTTACTTATTGCGCAACTACCGTCCAGCGGTTTCATCCCTTCCGGAATCCTCAAGGTTGCGACCGGTATCTATATAAAGGCTTTCTCCCGCCTAATCGCCAAAATCCTCCACTTAAAATCGTTCTATTATCTCCTTACTCCGAGATGTCTTCAGTATGGTTCCACCAATCATTCGCAATATCCTCACTGCTATCCTCTGTTATCTCATCTCCCTCGGATGTTTGTACTTGCCCTTCTTTTTCCATATCACTCTCATTTCGTATTCGTCGATTGGTATATCCTCCAATTGGTCGAAACCTCCTACTTTCAATTTTGTATCCTTTGGGAAAGTCCGCCGTTCCGCTGGTGACTTTTACTTCTTGGAAGCACTTCATTGTTCCGTGTGCTCCTTTTCGCCCCGAAGGCCATGCACACCGTATGCATTCCTTTGCCGCCCTTCTTCTTTTCTCTCCTCTGGGGACTCCTTTAATCATTTGTGCGTATGTTTTCCTTCTGCACTTTTGAACGCTCGAGGTACCGATCCTTTTTGGTTTGTTGGTGTGTATGTTTGTTTGTTTCTTGAAACGAGAGTTTTTTCTGAAGGGTGCTTTTTGAACTGACCCTGTTTCCGAAACTCGTCCTGATGCTTTGGGCGTCTTTTCATCATTCCGAAGTTTTTTGCCGTGGCTTGCCATATTTCCACATTCTTACCAGCGTTGAGGATAATTTCCCTCAATTCTGCGTCTGTTTATCCGCTGGGTTCATTGTTGACAGCTGTTTAAATACTTGTTGTGGAAGTTGTGACATTAACATGGTTCGGTAGGCCACACCAGTTATTCCGGCTTTACGTTCAAAGTATCGTATTCCGTAATCATATCTTGGATGTTTCCCTCGTATCTTACTTCCATAATTGCTTTGTACGCTGCTTCCTGTTGGAATTGATTATGGAATCTGGCGTGTATTGCAGCTCGGTAATCCATCCAGCTTCTTTCGTGTTTTTCCAGTAGACGCTTCTGTTTCCCATTGCATATGCCATGCTAGGGCGTGTCCTTCTAGGCGTCCTCTGCAGTACTGCATTTTTATTCCTGGCCTAGGAAACAAGTAGGGTTGGTCTGCGATGTATGTTTCCATGGTCATCCACCAGGTGTCAAAATCCTCGGAACTTTTTCCTGCGAACTTGGGTGGATCCGTTATCTTAATTCTTGAATCCCTCGGTCTGTAGCTATGTCTTGTTCTGGATTGTGATCTGGACCTCCTTGTTCTAGACCGTCTAGTTGGGGATCTGGTCCTTCTGGACCGAGGTCGTTCGGATGGTCCTGGTGGAGACGGAGGTGGTGGCGGATCTCCTCCTGTTCCTCTGTTTCCGCTTGGTCCTGGTTCAGGTTCTGATTCTGGTTCTGGTTCAGGATCAGGCATTCCAGCATCGGTACCGGATCCTCCCCTAAGGCCAGGTCTTGGGGCTATATCTGAATCTGTTATTGGAGATATGCTTCTGTTTCTTTCCTCCGTCCTGTGTCTCCATTCCTGAACTTGTTCGGTTCTTCCTCGTCTACCGGTGTTGTATTGGACACCTTTGCTCTTTCCACCGCTTCCGTTAGGCCTGTGGTTTGCTCTGCGACCTTCCTCAATTCTGTCCGCGATTTTTCGTAAATCGTGGTAATCGGGTACATTTTTCTTTGTGTGAGCTTCTAGGTCTGTTATCCTTTTATGGATTGCGGCGTAGGATACTGATAGCGAGGCTTGCTTAACCCTTAGTTGGGCTTGTTCTTTTTCGCAGCCTTCTATTCTTCTTTCGAGTCTTCTGAACTCGTCTGTTGCTCCCAGCAATGATTTGATGTGATTGGTCCTGGATGACATCGATTCCAGTTCTTGTTTCTTTCAGCACATATTCAAGTATCTTGATTTGCTGTTCGTGTCCTTCCAGTACTTGAGCTCCTAGGGCTCTGTTGGTTTCTACCTGCTGAGCGAAGATTTCGCAGGTCTTTCCGAACATCGTCGAATTCGACTTCTATCACTACTCTCTCGCTGTTGCAGCATTCGATTAGATTCTGCATTTCTATATCGAGGTCGTGATACTCGTGGCTTGTACGCTGTCGATCATTTCGGTGTCCTCGTCCTGCACTATCTGTTGGTACTTCTGTCGTGACTGCTGATAGTGCTCTTGTAGTTTCTTGACCCATTCTGGTAGAGGTTTGGGTGCTGTCGAGGTTGGTTTTGGAGATTGCTGTGGATACTGGTGCTAACCGGTCGCTCCAAAGGTGAGTCTTGCGCCTGGGTGCCGAACATTTTGAGTATTCGAGGATGTTGTGATTGCTTGCTTCTAGCTAGCGCGTAAAGAGCTATTCGTTGGTCGTGACGGCAACGAAACACTGATTGTTGCAATATTTGGGACAAGTGACGGGCAACAAGGTATGTTTTCGGTTGTTTCCTGTTATGTCGAATATTTTTGCCGCGCAGCAAGCTTTTTCTTCGCACAGTACACAGTTCATGAACGTATTTCGGATAACGTCCGAAATATTATACTGTTAGGGGGATACTGCAGCTAGATGTAACTTATCGATATTGTTGTACCGACTTATGGTAAAGGCGTATTTGATTTTAACGATCCAACTAAAATATGGAATTCGATTGTGACGCGTTTACGTCGTTGTACGGTATGTTATAAACACGGGCATCTATTGCAGTATGGCCCTTTAAAAGTCGTAGCTGTCTTGGAGGTAATCCTCCGACGACTCGTCAAAAGCGACTTGGGAAGGAAGTTCAACCGGTGTGGAAATAATGGTAGTATTCTATCCAAAGGTTGTTACGAACAAGATACCGTGCTAGGTGTTCGTATTTGGCTCGGGTGTTTGCTTGGCGTGCAAGATGCGAGCGTAGAGAATCTTTGGTCGTCTGTAATAGACATAAAAGTATTGGTGAATATTCTTAAGGTAATTAACTTAATAATATTTCAGGTGGTTTTTCCGCTGTTGTGTTCTGACTGTGGTTTGTTCGACTGTTGCTTGAATCGTTGTGTTTAAACTTGTGGGTTTAAGGTGGTCTTTTATAGGTGAGTATTTCCGCGTCAAACCATCCTGCTAAGGGGTGACGGTACTTCTCTGTAATCTATGATGTGTGTGTATAGTACTATCTCAATAACACTCAGTCCACCGTAGTGGGTGTTCACATAACATCCGATCGTTGCTTCAGAGCCGATCTCGGTAGTTAGCTGTGGAGAGTTCCGTTTGACAACGTGTGGTTGCGTAAGCCCCCACCAGGAGTTCCCAAAGGTTATCCTGCATGTTATGACGTTGCTGACATACATATCGGACCATTACTTCGTATTAGTTATCTTTCTTCGTATTGAGTGGAATAGTGATCAATGATTTAATGAGCTGCCAACCCATACATTGCCACGTACCTAGTGTCATCGGGTCTTATCCGTGTTCCCCGAAGGGGGTGCCCTCTATCAGTTATCGTGTTGCAAACACGGCAGAGCTGGGGTTCGACAGTCTAGATCCAAGCACTTATCTTTTAGGTAGAGTCAACTACCGGGGCGCAGTTAGCTTATCTCCTTTGCTTATTCTAGCTCTAGAGATAGCAAAGTCCCGCATACTAAGATAATATCGCTTGTCCAACCAAATCCATGAAGCTAAGCACGGGTATGGTTTGTCCCAGTATTAGCATGATAATAAAGATAACACTGGTCTGATCCGTAACGCACAGCTGATCCGAAGACCCCTGCTCGGCAGTTACATTGCTTCGGCAGTATGGTTGGTGTGTCCCATGCCTTAGCCAGTACTATGGGTTGTTACCCCAAGATTACTGTCTGATCGAGTGTGCGTACTGTCTCCACACTGGGTAGCTATTCCCTATGCTGAGACGTAGTATTGTAGCATAGACTATTATGGGGATTTCACCCGGCTATGTTGAGCCGTCTGCTAACTCATCAGTAGACATCCTCAGGGGTGTAATCTTAACCGCTGATTCATCTTTGAATAGCGGCAAGCCTGGGAGACTAAGCCTGATGTACTTCATACGCATGCTAAGGGGAAACCCCTAACACCGGTCTCCGATTTGAATTCCAATTGATATCTATTGGGTTGCTGGGAAATTACACTGTTGTTCCAAGTTATAGTGGGTTCGTCTCCAATTCTTTTCCTGTATTTGAGTTTTTGAGTTCTCATTGTATTGCAATATGATCAATACATGAAAGATGAAGTTTTAAGTGCTCTTTCATATCTCGGTCTCCAATTCAGAATCTGATCAATATCTATTGAGTAGCTGTGAAATCATGCCATGGTTCAAGATTTATAGCAGGTTGGCTTCCAATCCTTTCACATCAATTAGGGTTTTCAGTTCTTTTTATATTGTGATATGATCTATACATCAAAGAAGCATATTTTGGCACTCTTTTACCTCCTAGTCTCCAATTTGCAATCCTATGAATATCTGTTGAGTGGCTGTAAAATTACACCATAAATGATACCTAGATTGAGGGTTTTCCACAGCGACTGAACAAATATCAATCAGATTGCAAATCAGAGACTTGGAGATGAAAGAGTACCTGAAACTGCATCTTTCATATATATATAATATTTTGATACGATGAGAACTGAAAAATTTAACTGGAGCTAAAGAATTGAATACCAACCGACTATTAGTGTTAACAGTCCCAACATGCTAGAATGGTTCGGGTTAGAGTTGGAACCGAAACCGAACTGTTGCAATGGGTTTTACCACATCAAAAACCTGGACCATTGCAATTGGGCCGGTTTTACCCCCAAAATCCGCCATTTCAACCGCACAACTTCAGCTTCAATTAAGTATCTGAGTTCTGAATGTATCGCAACATTGTATATATGTAAAAGACGCAATTTCATGAGCTCTTTCACATCCCATTCTCCAATTTGCAATCTGATTATTATTTGTTGAGTGACTTTTGAAAACCAGCAAATTTCGCATAATTTTGGGTGATATTTCACAGCCACTCAACGAATAACGATCCAATTGCAAATTGGAGACCGGGACATGAAAGCGCTCATACAATTGCATCTTTTACATATACACAATATCATAATACAATAAGAACTCAAAAACTTAATTGCCATCAAAGTTGTAGGAACCATAAAATAGAACTGCGGTCCAGTTCCAACTAAATCAAAAACCCACCGGTTTTAGGTCTGAGCTGGATTACAACCTGGAGCTAGTTACCCGGTCCAGTTCCTTGGCAGTTCCTGACCCAGACCGGGGTCTCCAGTTCAGTTCCATCCTGGACCACAGCTGGATAACCTGGAACCGTTGCGAATACTACCTACTATAAATCCGAAACTGAATCTTCTAAAGCCACTCTTTCAATATTGAATATGCTGTAAATCAGAGACTGGGAGGCGAAAGAGAGACAACTTACACATAATTCATATATAATTTACTTTGTGATCAGAGTGAAACTCAAAGACTTAATTGAGCTTAAATGTTTGGATTTCACAATTTCTAGATCATGGGGCATCAAGTCAACCAATGCTGTATAAAACTGCATAATTTACATATAGATTATGTTACAATACAATAAGAACTCAAAAACTTAATTGAAAGAAAAAAAGTGGTCTTGCAATATGCAGTAGGAACCAGCCCAAATACAACAGTTTGGGCTAGGGTTGAGACTGGAATTGGTTCATGGCAACAGGTTTTACCACAGCAAAAATCCAGACTGTTTCATTTGGACTGGTTCCCACCTGAAGACTCATATATTGCAAGCCCACTTTTTTATTCTAATTAAGTTTTTGAGTTCTTATTGTATCATAACATAATCTATACATTAATTATGCAATTTTAGGTGTTCTTTCACCTCCCTGTTTTCAATTCCCAATCTGATCAATATTCATTGAGTTGCTGTGAAATAATGCCAAAAATCGGGCGAAAATCACCCAATTTCCACAGCTACTCAACGAATATTGATCGGATTGCAAATCAGAGACTGTGAGGCAAAAGAGTGACAACTTACACATATTTAATGTATAATTTACTTTGTGATCAGAGTGAAACTCAAAGACTTAATTGAGCTTGAATGTTTGAATTTCGCAATTTCTGGATCATGGGGCATCAAGTCAACCAATGATACTGATTTTTGCAGGCATATACCACCCGTTGACCAATGAGAATACTTCGTGTGGACAATGCATATGCACACACCTGCTTAAACTAATAATAAATAACTGCTGTGTGGACTTCAAGAATAAGCTAGAGCTTTGTATAGAACATGAAGGCGATAATAAATTCAATGGATAATCTTTGCCGTACCATATATGGCAGCACATGATTTACTCACTTTTCGGCCGCATGAGTAATAGCAAAATTTGTAAATAGACAGAGCATGAGTAATCAATATAACAGAGCTGAATAATATTTGTGAGTAAAGGAAGAGCCTAAATAAGAATCCCGGAGTACTTGTATGGAGGTATGGGAAAGCTGAAGTGGGGAGGTGGCATAGCACATGCAAGTCAAACTTGGCCGGCCTTCATAAGGAAAGAAGATGAAAAATACAAATGTAAAGCAGAAGCAAGGGTGAAAGGAGAAAATGGTTAAGGTTCAACAGATTCACTATGTGAGAAGCATCTGGCAGATAGATAAGATGGGTGATGAAATGGAATGATAGTTGCATGGATGAAGTATGTTGCTAAGGACAAGAAAGGTGGAGGATTAGGTATTCCGCTGTTGTTATAAAAGAGTTGTTAAACAGAGTAATTCCAACAGATTGATTGAAAATTGGATGATTATTGAAGGATGAAACAGAGAGTTACGTTGTAAATGTTAGGATCTATGTTCGGGATCCACAGTGATCATGATGATCTTTGTATTCTTTCATACCCCGATGCATAATAGAGAAATGGTGGGAGGTAAATAAACAAAACCCGGGGTGTGGTTGGTTAAGAACGGTAGCACATACTTGAAGTATCCAAAACTCAAAGCTACATGCCAAAAAAGTTCCTATTCCACCACCTACCAAAGTATCTATAACTTCGCAAACGCCGGTACCACCTCCCCATTCTCCACCAACACGCTTTTATTCTTAACGAACTGCCTCAACGCCTCCTTCCCATTCTCGAATCCCACTCCGGAGTACCCCCATCCACCTACCGGCATCTGCGCAGGCGACTCCCCCCAAGTATTAACCCAACAAATTCCCGCCTTTACTTCCGCCATCACCTTATTCGCGGTATTCAAATCCTTCGTGAACACTCCTGCCGCTAGTCCAAGCTTGGTATCATTCGCGCGTGATATCACCTCCTCTACCGTCGAGAATGTCAACAGACATGCTACAGGCCCAAAAATCTCTTCCCGCACGATCCGCATGCTGTCAGTGCAGTTTGTAAATATTGTTGGAGAGATGAAGTAGCCGTTTGTGAATGGAGATGTGAGGACAGTGGATTTTTGGGAACCCCCAAGGAGGAGTGTGGCACCGTCGGTGGAGATGCCATGGTGGATGTAGGAGAGGACTTTTTCGTAATGAGCTTTGGAGACTAATGGGCCGAAGTTGGTGGAGGCGTCGAGCGGATCCCCAGCACGGATACACTCCGTAACCTTTTTTACCAGGAGTGTAGAGAAGCGGTCATAGATGAGTTTGTGGATGAAGATGCGGGTGCCGTTGGTACACACTTGACCAGAGGAGAAGAAGTTTGCGGTGAGGCAGGCGTCGACGGCCGCGTCGAGATCTGCGTCGGGGAAGACAATGAACGGGGATTTCCCACCGAGCTCGAGGGTTACTACTTTTAGAGATTTTGCGGCGGAGGTGTAGACGGAGATTCCGGTTGATGGTTGGCCAGTGAAGGAGACTTTTGCGACTCGGGGTCGGAACAGAGAGAGATGCGCCGACTGGGCCGAAGCCATGGAGGAGGTTGAAGACGCCAGGTGGAAGTCCGGCGGAGGAAAGGATCTCGGCGAGGATGTAGGCTGTTAATGGCGTTACTTCGGATGGTTTGAAGATGAAGGTATTGCCGGCTGCTAGTGCCGGTGCACATTTCCACAGTGCGCTATGTTTCCCGGAAGGTCAATGTTGCCCGAGAGGACGAAGTGGTGGGGAATTACATCTGGATGGGATAATTCCATGCTCCAATTCCAGCACAAACCCCCAATGGCTCCTTTCTGGTATATACCCACGCCGATTCTCTCAACTGTATCGTCTTTCCTTGTCCCATTCCCATCCCAGTCCTGCAAAATACTCAAGCACGTCTGCGCCAGTTGATACATCCACCGTCGACGTCTCGCAAAAGGCTTTCCCTGTATCCAAAGACTCGATTCTTGCGATCTCATCGTTGCGCTCTCGTAAGAGCTTGACGGTGTTGAGCAGAATGCGACTACGCTCAACGGGGGTCGTTTTGGACCATGATTTGAAGGCCATTTGCGAGGTGGTGACGGCGAGGTCAATGTCTGCTGGGGAGGCGGTGTAGACTTCTGCTAAAGGGGCGGCAGTGGAGGGATTGTAGGTGGTGAATGTGTTTGTGTTTGAGTGGTGGGGTTTGCCATTGATGTAGTGGGGTTGGATTGGGAAGGGGGCAGGAGAGGCGGAGGGGGTGGACATGTTGAATTCTCTAGATGGGCTGTATTGCTCCTGTCCCACAGCTATTCTGCTCTGCTCTAGTTGATACCCTTCTCTTCAGAAGTGCATCTCACGGTACACGGCGATATGCTAGATAAAAGGTTAGCCGAGTGCGGCCAGCTCTCTCGATTGTGAGCAAACACACGTCACCGCCGTCCAAGTGACCCGAGACCCTGGGCCGTAGCCTGAAACGGTAGTGCAATCCACAGCCAGCGTACTGCTGGGGCTTGAGAGCTGCATTGGGTGCTCTGTAGGGGCATCACCAAATAACGGACTTCACAGCGACGACAAGCCATATCTAGCACCAACCGGCGGATGATGCATGCAGCAGTCACACGACGTGACATTGGGGATACCTAAGTAGGAAATATTAGTTGGGAGGAGAATCAACATCTTTAGTTCCCGTCGAGATGTCAATTATCTGCACTATTTCCCCTTCTCCCTCTCCCTCCTCGTATCATTATCTCCAGTCAAAGATAGCTGATAGGGAAAAATTCAACTTCAATCCCTTCGCCATATATTCCCACTCAATCGGGAATCCCATCACCATATCCATGTCCATATAAACGTCCCTAGCAGAAGCTTCAAAGTCCCTACCCTCATATCTTCATTATGACTACCACTACCATTCCCGTCGATTACCGTCCGGACTATATCATCGTAGGGTATGAAATGAACACCACCCTTGAGTACGATTCTCGTGCCAATACCATCTGTAGTGGCGGCACAGCTGGCTGTGTGATAGCTTCCCGATTATCATCCTACCTCCCCGACAAGACCGTCTTGTTAGTCGAGGCAGGACCATCTGACTACAACGATGAGCGCGTATTGCAATTGAGGGAATGGCTCTCACTTCTGGGCGGAGAGCTAGATTTTGACTACGGGACAACTGAGCAACCAATGGGTTTATTTATATCCCGTACCTCAGGGTCTGCAAAACTCTCCCTAACCCACAGATGCAGGCAATTCCCACATCCGGCACTCTCGGCAAAAGTTCTGGGCGGCTGCAGCTCCCACAATACCCTCATCTCGTATCGGCCGTTCGAACGAGACATGGACGAGTGGGTAAGTATGGGTGCCGCGGGATGGGATTTTCCCACCATCACTCGCTGCATCGACCAGCTCCGCAACACAATTCGGCCAATGCACCCAAGCACCGCAACAAACTGGTCAAAGATTGGGTAAAGTCGTGCTCGATAGCCCTTGATATCCCAGTGATTGAGGATTTCAACAAGACGGTACGGTCAGATGGAGGTTTCGGTGGAGGGGTAGGTTTCTTCTCCGTTTCCTATAACCCCGAGAATGGGAAGAGAAGCTCGGCAAGCGTAGCATATATCCACCCAATTATCAGCGGCGAGGAGAAGCGGCCAAATCTCACAATTCTCACCGAAGCCTGGGTCTCTCGTTTGAACCTCTCCAAGGGACTCGAAAAAAAGGCGGAGAGCATAAACCTTACTCTAAAATCCGGCCATTCCCTCAAACTTGCTGCGAAAGTGGAAATCATCCTCTGCGCTGGCGCAATCGACACACCCCGCCTCCTTCTCCTCTCCGGAATCGGTCCAAAACGCCAGTTACAGGACCTGGGGATAGAAGTACAACATGACCTCCCGGGGGTTGGCGAGAACTTACTAGATCATCCTGAAAGCATCATAATCTGGGAACTTAAAGAAGCCATGCCCCAGAAACCACCATGACTTCAGACGGAGGTATCTTCCTTGACCGCGATGGTGATGGCGTCGCAGATATCATGATGCACACTTACCAAATCCCCTTCTGCATCAACACCTCACGTCTTGGATACGAAGCGCCTCTATACGCATTCTGCATGACCCCCAACATCCCACGACCAAAGAGTATCGGGAGGTTATACCTCACTTCTACAGACCCTAACGTCAAACCAGCACTAGACTTCCGCTACTTCACCGATCCCGAGGGGTATGATGCACAAACACTGATCGACGGCTTCAGGGCCGCACGGAAAGTGGCAGAAATGGAACCATTCAAATCGTATCTCAAGCGCGAAGTTGCGCCAGGCCTGGATGTACAGACCGACAAAGATCTAAGTGAGTATGGACGGAAGGTAGCGCATACAGTGTATCATCCTGCTGGAACTACAAAGATGGGAGATGTCAAGAAGGATGTAATGGCGGTTGTGGGTCCGGATTTGAAGATTCGCGAGATTGCGGGCGTGAGGATTGCGGATGCGGGAGTGTTTCCTTCTATGGTTACTATTAAGTGGGTGCTGTTCCTTCTTTTCTTTTGTTAAATAGCGATGCTAACAAATAACAGTCCAATGTTAACAGTTCTTGCAATTGGGGAGAGATGTGCTGAAATTGTTGCAGAGGAGAAGGGATGGAAGAGGGATGTTAGACCGAAGTTGTAGGTGTAAGAGTAGATATATGCCCAGCCACACTACAGGCTAGTTTTTGGTTGTTTTATATGGTAGGTAATATGTAAATGAAGCAATATAAGGTCTATATTCACCTTGCATTGTCGATAAGTTTTTCCTCTCGAGTGATGTCCTGTGAATACACCTTACCGTGACGCAGTTCCCCACCTCCGCAACAAAACACCCCCACTTATCCACAAGGCAGACGTTTTTCTTCCCAACAGCTTCAGAAAGCGGCCTTGGGCGGCAGACAAGGCGAGACATCTGCATGTTGACATGCGTAGAACAATGATGGGTTATGTAGTCATATCTGCACATATACACTGCATATTTCAAATGAGAGGGTTTTTGCATTGCATTTGCATTGCAGTAGCAGCTGTGGTACTCAGCTTGCTAGTTAGTTTTTAGCCATCCATCCAGCCGCACAGAATTTGAAATAGAAAATAATGAGGCAGTGGAAATTAATATTGAGTAAAATAAGGCTGAGGATGTACATTCCTCGATTAGAGAAAAGAAAAGAAAAGAAAAGAAAAAAATAATTAAAATTTAAAAATGCCCAGGTGGGTATATTGGGACCACATGGCGATGGATTACCGGTTGGCCATGGCTATTGGCACCAATGAGAGAGAGAAAAAACCACACGCAAATATGAGAGGGATAAAGATGGGGGGTTTTCAGCGTTATCATTTCCCGTCATTTATGATCAACTTTCTCGAGCTCCTGACCAGTAGCTGGATCCGAGTCCATAGAATTACGGTGGTACGCTATGAGAAAGGAACACAAAAGAACAATGATACTGCCAGTGATGATGATCCAGCCAAGGATATTCCTATAAGCATGCGCACTGATATGATTGGTATCTCGTAACTTTTTTTAGAGGGTAAAAGAGATAGAGAGGGAAAAAAACAGAAACAGAGAACCTCCACGTACAACGACAAATATAATAAAAAAACAATCCAGAAAAACGTACATAACATGATATATCTCCACATTCTCATACATAAAAACCATACATAAGAAATTACAGGTATCATATCACCACACAAAGTTTCCGTTCCATCTCGTCGTCCATCATGAGAATACCCCATGGCCATCTCATCGATATTCCAAACTCCTCAACTCCACAACTCCCCCTCCCCGCTCCCAACCAAACCCCCCACCCCGTCCCTCATTTAATGCGGTCCGTCATTGTCACATCACATAGTCATCATCATCAACATAATAGCTTCATCACCTCATGACCACATTAACTTCCTCCTTTTTATCTTTTACCTCCCTCTGAGAAGGAAGGGGAAAAAAATGAGGGTGGATCTCAAAGAAAAGAAAGAAAAAAGTAAACAAAAAGCCTAGGAAGCCTACCTCCATGCATCCCTCCTGCTGTCCCTTCCTCTAGCATATGCATCACTGCCTCTGTGCTGCCTTCTCCCACTAGCACTCACAGTCGGTGTAACATACTCCTTCTCATATTGGTCTTGGTATGTGAAATCTCTGATATCCTTCTCCGGAGCTGGAGCAGGAGCTGGTGGAGGCGGTCTACTCTTTGGAGGTCCACGGCTAGGTTCCCTTGGGTGGTGATGGTGATGATAGTGTGAACCGCTTGGGGAGGTTCTTCATATCTGCTCAACGCCCAACTGTCAGCGGCCGCCAATTTTTTCGGAGGCCTACTGGAGTAGGCAGCTCCGTAGCCAATAACGTGCAGTGACTCATACAATCCATCGCCTTCTAATCTTCTTCCGTAGCTATCGCTGTAGTCGCCATCGCTGTACCGTGCATCAGGTGATTCTTCGCGTTTGCGATGCACGCTGCGACCACGCTTGTTCGTGGTGGTGCGACGAGACGATGGCAGCGGCTCTTTGCTTGCTGACGTCTTTGACGCCTTAACGCTGCGGGAACGGGTAGGCGGCCGCGCGGCTGGCTCCTCGCCGAGAGTCGGCCGTGGATTGATATCATCCCTTCTAGAGGGATCTTCCTTCCATGCAGGATTGGGGGTAGGTCCGTATGGTTGGTGGTATCGTCCAGTAGGCGAGTTTTGCTTCTCCTCGGCCGTCAAGTCACGGGGATCGGGGATGACGTCTTTTGTGGCGTATGGCTTCGAGGTCCTTTGCCGTGGGAGAGACGATGGGCAGGAGGTGGTGAGTCCTTAGATTCATCCTCGGCGGGAGATAATTCATACGGTAGGTCACCCCCACGGATAGAATATCCTCGTCTTCTCCTTTCCGGCTCAGGAAGACCGAGAGGAACCTTCCGTTCATCGTCGGAATCGAAAAAATCTTCAGGATAGTCTTCACGAACGGCCTGCCACCAACCTTGGTGGATAGCTCGGTCTTCGATTCCTGGGAAACATTTTCGTGGAATCAATTTGGGCATTTCGACGCCTTGGTCAAAGATTGTCCAGTGCTCTAGGATCCTGGAGATACGAATCCATTCGCGTTCAGGAGCTGTCATCAACTGTGTAAACATCCATACTTCAAACCCACGGGGAGTTAGTCCAGGCACAATGGGTGGCTGGTTGGCTTAGTGGGGACAAGATGGTGTTCGACGTTGAGAGCACAGAAGAGCTCGGATAATACTTTGGGGTACGGTGCTGGAAGAACCCTAATTAAAACCAATATTTAGTAAGACAACCCCAAAACCACATGGATGGGTGCACAAACCTTGCCATTCGCGCGCTTCATCTCCAGATACAGCGAAGGTATGGTAAAACTGGATAAGCTTGTTTAACGTTACAACACAGCTGTGGGTGGGTTCCATCAGAGCAATCTAACGCCCTGATATCAGCATCTCCAAACTTCAGCGGCAGCTATTATTCTCACCATATAGGCTGCGATGCCTCGGAACAATGCGATAAGTTTCGGCTTCGGTCTGGGCTCTCGTCCTTGCGAAATCTCTACCAGCTTTCCACCCCATTGTTCAAACACCTGATGCGGATCATGCGATTTACCACTTTCGAATGAATTCTCCGACGTCTGTTCCGACACCTTTCTCGTGGCCTCGGGACGGCCCGGAGCCGGGGTTTTTGGTGGCGGAGCGGGCGCATGCGGTGGGGCTGGCTCCGAGAAGAAAGAACCGGGCATAGGACCCAGCGGGGGCTTTGGCTGCGACGGAGTATATCCCTGTGGCGGAGGGGCCGGCGGAGAAAGTTCCCCACTATGCGAAGACGGTTTGTGATAATAAGGATACGGCGCATATTGCGAGGACTGCGACGGAGTCGGGTGGTGGCCTCTAGCCGATTGCGGTGCTCCATGCGGGCCAGGAAGGGGGGTTGCATGGATTGTGTCGATACGAGGGGGTGAGTGACTTGGATGACCATTGTGACCACCAGCCGGTACAGGAGGCGGGCCAGGTGCTGGCGATGACTTGCTTACTTTCAAGCTCTTGAGTTGATCTATCATACCCTGAATCTGTTCTAGCGACATATCGCCGAAAGGTGCACCGGGTGCCGCAGCAGTAGGTGCAGGCGCAGGCACAGACGCTTGCGGTGGATATCCAGCGGGCGGTGGTGGCGGAGGGGCTCCATTGGGTGGGTGACCATTTGGCTGTGGCGGGGGAACGCCATAGTAAACGGCACCAGGCGGGGGAGCATACTGCGAGGGCGACGGGAAGGGTGCGGTAGTATGCGGTCTGGCCGGAGGGGCCGCGCCAGGCGATTGAGGCGCTGGAGGATATCCGTTTGCTGGGTAGCCGGGGGTGGTGCCTGGACGTAGTATGGGCGAGCGGGGTCAACGCCATATGGGTAGCCGTAACTCATCGTGCTTGGTTCCGAGGCCGCTTAGGCCGTTGCAACTGTCGAAGGGTCCTACTTAGACGGACTCGGGGTGTTTCTTTTTCTTTCTTCTTGAGGAAGATATGCGATGACGTCGATCGATATCGGGAGGTCGGGAGTCGGGAGTCGGATGTCGGAAGTCTGTGTGATGTGATGGAAGGGAGGGATTGATGAGATAGAAAAGCAGAATGAGGGGCAGTTTTGTGTGTGACAGAGGTGTTGCAACCTGTGACGTTGTCTTGCGCAGCCAGAGAGAGAACGAAGACGATGGGCGGTGAAGATGAAGATGAAGCTGATATGTATCTCAAATAACTCGAGAAAATCAGAAGATATCTTTTTTTTCGGGCGGAGGGGTTTAGTTTAAGTTTCAACAAAAGAGGACGTTGGCGCTCTTTTTGATGGTTATTTTTCTGGTGCTGCATGATATACCCACCACCTCCCCAATCCACGTTGATAGCTCACAAAGCAGCAACCTATGAGAACCACAGTCGCAACCTCTCTTCCGCTCAGCAAACGAGAATAAAACACAAAGCATCATCATCAGTGTGTCAACAACAAACAGCAGACAGCCACCTAGCCTCTTCTACGTATATCCCGTATACTTCCAATTAGGTGGATAATAATCCAGCGCCCGCTGTAGGCGTCAAGTACCTAGGTACAGAAAGATAGAGTAGGCCCATGATAGAGTCGGATAGAGAGTCTTTTATCTCTTATTTCTTTCTTTCTCACTGCCGAAAATAAAAAAGGTGTGTCTGTCTGTCTGTAGCCTTCAGACCGACACTAGGCAACCATTGTCTGCTTATTTGTTTCATTTTAATCAGGGAACGAATAGGACCGACAAGAAAAGCCGGAAAGTCCCTTTGTTCTCACCATCTTTTTTTTTATTTTCATAATTTATCGACTCTTTTATTTTTGTTTTTCGCTCACTCCATTCATTGATTGCATTACTGAACCCACTGTTTGTCACTAGAAGAGCGGACGGAGTTTGATGGACCTCCCGCTTCCATGGTTCAAGGTTGTTTCAACCTCCTCGTGTTCTTGCTTTCCCCCTTCCGGTGTTTTACACCCTGCACTGCGCAGCCTCAAAAGTTATGTATTCCTATGGATCTTCGATTTGTGGGTGACCTCGCTGCAGGTTGACGACAAGTCTAACCGCCGCATGACTCGTATGCATGGGGTATGGGGGCCGTCACGATACCTCACTCGATTGAGCACATCTTTGGTGAGGGAATCGTGACTTCTCCTCCTTGGGTTTTTGGTGGGAAGGAGATCTCCTTTGCTGGTGGGAAAAGGGGGGGAACGCGGGAGAAGAGACATGAGAGAAAAATGTGGTGCTGCTGATGGCGTTGGTGATGGCTATGGAAGGGAGGAAGATATTGATTGGTTTGAGAGAGTACCAACAGCATTCGCGAGGACGAATTGATAGTGGACACTGTGGACTTGGTGTATTCAGGTCGTCTCGACTGATCATCTTGGCAAAGTGATCGATCTTCTTAAGGGTTCTGCTTTTCGCACTCCTATAAAGTGCAATGGGTGAAAGGTGCGCTATTCTGTAAAAAGCCTCATGCCTTATTGAATACAGTTTTAATCTTTCAAGACTCAGTATCTGTCCCTTTCTTTGACTATAATTGCACAATCCCAGAAACCGTGGCCCGCAAACAATTGTCAAACAGGGAAACATAACGCTGCTACTAATCGAACCACAAGTTCGAACTCTACTTCCCAACCAACAGGATCGAGAACAATAGAATGGTCGAACCATAGTCACCCATTGGTCCCGAATATAGGGAGACAAAGCGATCCACCCACATTTGTGTCGGTTGTCTGCCACTGCTTCCAAGCCCCTCTGCTGCATTGCGACTCGTCAGAGAATGTGATCTGCCCCGTTCGCCTGCAGACCCACCTCCTGATGGCGTGCCCCAGTATTCAGCTGCTCCCATCCAATTGCTGTGTCCTACGGAGGCAACACACTACTCGATGAGAATACGGAGTGGACCCCGAGTATCATATGAGATATTATAAGAGTAAGTGCGGGGGCGGGTGGTGATATGGTTGGCGGTGGCAGTGGCGATACTTGTGGATGAACGCACATTATAGCCGGCGTGCCGTTGGGTATACACCGTTAGAGTTTTCCTCTTGGCAAGGGAGAAGCTGTGATGGTGGAATCAATACCACCAAGCAGGTCGATCGTGGTTGTTTGCCCGCTCCAATCTAATCGCAGTGAGTGATGAGAGATGTGTCTAAGGGTACTTCTGTATGTGGTAGAACTGTTGGGAGGTTCGCTTACTCGTTTGTGAGCCTGATTACACCTCGCAGGTGGTCATGAAATGTGAAGCCTAGCGTCACAAGTAATCACTCAAGAAGCGGGGGTGATAGGTTATGATGCAAAGTAAAGAATTACAGATAACGAAAGCGAATGTCTAATAGAAAATGGGGGTATTCGATAGTGCGATTGCATAAGTACACCACATTGTTTGTTCAGAGCCGAGCTTCATCGTGACCCGAACGTAGGGTGATGGTATGGCTATGACCCGTCGGTCAGATCTAGCCCGTCGAAGTTAGACGTATACTTATCGATATATCGAGTGAAGGAATGAGGAAGCCAAACGCTCCTAAAAATGTCACAAAAAGTGTGGTAGCCTTATTATAAAATATTATCTAGATCAATATCGACTCACAGATTCCCCCACAGCTGCAGGATACTTGGAGTTAATCTTTTCACATCTCTGATTAGCGTACCCAATCTATCTCCGCGAAGCTGCCCAAGTATATTCTCTTCCTTTATCGCTGAAGCAAGTTAGAATTTCCCCGCCTTTTTAATTATAGATAGTTACATGTACCACACGCTGTTACGTGTCGAATCTAGATCGTGGGGTAAGATCTCACCAGACAAGGCGCGTCTGTAGGTCTTTTAAACGGTGAAGGTTAAAGTTGTTGTTGTTGTCATGCTTAAGTTCGAGGAGTTCAATTGGGTGTCAAAGGACTTAATTTAAGGATATATGAAATTATAGTGCAGGAAAACAAACGTCCCGCAGTCATTATCACAATCCGTTATCGGCCGTAAAATATTATACATCACACCAAATAACGCTAACTATCTATGCCATAGTGGCTTGGTATGCGTTGAACGTTTTGACTTCAAAGTTAAACTGACTTTCAACCACCAAACGCCATGGTGAAACGAAATCATTCCCACAAATCAGGCACAAACGGCGGCAAGAAGTCGAGCACATTCGGCTCCAACAAGGTCGCCAAACGCTCCAATCCATCTCTTGGAAAGAAAATGAAGGCTACCAAACACAAGGACGGGCTGCTTTCAAAAAGCATCGATGCCATTCTTGTCAGCGAAGGACTACTCCCCGGGAAAGCACAGACCGAGAAGCTGCTCGCGTGCCTAAGAAAGAGGCCAATGCACAGATGCCGATGGCAACGGAGGACGAGAAGACAAAGGTTGAAGAGTTGATGGATCAGCTTGGCGGCCTGTGAGGGGATTAGACATTGGGGCTGTTGTGGAATTTATTTTCCTAGCGATATCTATGCGGGCGGCTAAAGGTGCTTAAAATTCTTATAAAAAGCTGGCGTTGTTTCCTGGTTCCTCGGTTTTGGATGGCTTTGACTATGAAGTGCATATAGAGAGATCATAGATGGTGGTTATATAATGATCAAGCTTTATCCAAGAATGCTAGGGAAGCCGGAATGTAATTACAGTAATTGCCACTGCAAATAGCGTGCGATAGAGGTTATTTTGATTGTTGCGCTGCATTGACGACTATTTGATATCTGCATGGACTGCACCGAACTTCACCGCTTCACGCTGGCTCGTGAAAACTTGTTTCTAGTAATTACCTAGGTTGCACTCTCTTCTTTGTCACACTAGACCGCGTTAGAATATCCCATCTGGTCACTTCGTGGTACACGTGTACTTACGCCGATTCCTTATAACCAACCCCATCATGATCTATCACCGATATTCAATTGAATTGTGGCATCGGTTTTCAACAGTTTGATGAGGAGCGTAACTACCATTCCAACTCATTACCGGTTGTCTCATAATCAGCGTTCCAGGCTTCCGAATCTCTTTATAGTTCTACTGTGGAAGATGTGTGGAGGACTTTCAAAAGACAGTTAAACAATTTGTAAAGAATTTGTGAGATAGAGATGCTCCAAGACGTTTACTGATACTATTGTGCCGTGTGCGGCCATGGAGTGATGGAATTGCCGGTCGGACTCGTCTGTTAGGACTTAGGCGGTGAGTATTCGGAAAACTTGCGGATTATCCAACCCACTATCCAACTCGCACTTATTACTGCGACATTAATATTACTCACTCTATAGTATAGTACTAATGGGCGTGATTGCACACTTCATTGGCCGTTCCTCTCACATGGCAACAGCATGTGCACTCCCCAAAAACAAATTCTGGGGTGTACCAATGCCCTGATCCTCTCACACAGGGCACATACTCGATATACTCTTGCCGGGGTCTGGAGGAGCAATAGCATGCGCTCAGGGTGTACTAAGTGACCTTAGGCCCCGGGGGTTGGCTTGGTGATGACCACAGATATGCCCAATGTCATATATGTACTTTCATGCCACTGCCTAACTTACAGGATCAGTAAGAAACGTCTTCCTTGAGGTTCTTAGGTATCTCAAGAAGCGAGTGATATTTGTGTCGCGGTAATAGATCGGTCAGGTTTTCCGGTGAGTGATGGTATGTGTTAGAGGTTACACAACCGCGGGTTTGTCCAACCATCACCTTAGGTACCGTTATCAGTCTACAACCGCAACTTCAGCTCCATGGCCGACTCGTACGACTGATCACGAGGATATTGCGTTGCTTGATAACACTGCAACACACCAGGTGACTTTCACCGAGCATAGGACGTGTGAATTTTCGATGTTGGCTCGAAACGAATTTTGAAGGCATACTTACTCCAATCAGCCATAGTCCAACATTCGGTTTTGACGATAGTCCAGCGGATTTTGCTTTTCATTCCCTCATTAGTTCCCGGTGATTTCGATAGGATACTTTATAAAGCCTTTTGGTTTCTTAGCAACATGATCATATCATCCGACTACTGCGTCATCTGTAATCTAGACTATATGTGCGTTGTCTCCAATAGGCCATGCTCATGGTCATCTTCGCGCTCTCGGTTTTGTAGAAATAATCATAGTGTAGATGACATAACTAGACCAGATTACCATTACTGCGTCAGATGTGCAAAGAAAATCCGATTTTCAGTGAAATATAACATTCGTTGGGTATTGTAAATAGTGGTCGTGATGTCTGAGGGGGCTCCCGATGGAGAAACGTATGGATAATGACAAACTCCAGAGGTGACTTTCTCCATACAAAGTCTTATTTGGACGTGTTAGACGAGTGGGTAAACGATATCGCTGCCTATCGCCCCGATTACGTGGGAACAACGCACACAGCAACAAGCAACGGTGACTTGCTCTTCCTTTCCGGGGACTGAGATGCTGAATATTGTGCATACTTAAACATAGGGAAGATGAGGAGGTTCTTGAGCTAGGGAAGAGAACGAACATTCAGAGGGACCTGCCGACCTCATGGAGCCCATGGAGTGAGAGAAGGAGGAGGAGGAGGAGGGGACAGTTGGGCTGCAAGTGTTGATTCCGGAACATGACTTCAGCACATGGTGCCCGTAACATCGGCAGTGGAACAGGCTTGCATATTACTATGGTAGGTCCTATTGTCCTTTCTATAAACCAGTAACGTGATATGTTTCTCTTAACAACTGTAAGGAGCGAAGTTCGGGCCCATAAGTGTTCTTGATGGAGCTCATACTTCAACTCCAGTGTGTGCAGAATTCTAACATTTTTGCAGGTCATGGCACTATAAAGAAACCTCATTCTATCGTGGATATTTCATGGAACCACATCAGGTAACTGTAGATGCAGTTGGGATGTTCATTATGAACAATCACTATCAGATGCAAATATTTCTTTGCCCGTTTCTTTTGTCCTTTGGAGACGAAGATTTTTATATACTTAAATGTATGTGTCATTTGTCGCATGCGATTGGGACTAGAGCCATCTAAGTAATCAACTTCAGTGGTCTGCAATTAGTACGAATATGCATGGCTAAGATGCAGTGACCTAGGGTGCAAGCAACACATAAATAGGTATCCTACGTCAATGAATACGACGCGTTGACATATGAAACACAACTAAACTAAGTGACGATGGTGCCGCCTGCCTCAGACGTTTCATCAAGTACTCATGAGTTACAAGGCCTGGCGTTTATTCGCTACGGGTAAAGCCCAAGGCAAAAAGCAAAAGCAGCTGCCTAAGGTATTTTGGTGTCGCATTTATATCACTACAATGGAAGACAGTGATTGGCAGCGAACAAGGCGCGAATTGTACT
>WHVE01000497.1:0-100875 GCA_015178995.1 Trichophaea hybrida
ATTCACAACTACTGCAGTCCTCTCTCTGTCAATTCTCTATCATTGTCATTGCCATTATATTGTAATCAGACCGTCAGTATAGTTCATGACATCAAGCTCACAGGCCTGTGCCTTTGGACCCATCATATTCATTTGATCTGATGACCTCCAGACAAATTCGCCTTTTGCAATCGAGTGCAGCTTTGCGGTGCAGAGTCAATACATATTCTTTGGACTGCGGCAATTGTCAACTATTCGGCTGGTTGTCCGTGTGCTGTCGGCGATTCGGCAGCTTCATGGCCGATACCATTCAGCTGATTGTTGGCTGTCCATTTGTTATTGGTGAATCGGAGCAGAGGCAATCTCAGCCATGGACTGGCCATCATTTCTTATGGATGGTGGGGGTGTTTGTTTGCTAGCCATTCAAAATGATTTGCTCTGGCATCAGAGATGAGTGATCGCCAGTGATATCCAATCACGGAAATGCTTGGGAATCACACATGAGCCTGCTGCGAACTTGGCAGGTGCTACACTGGCTGGCTACTACCAAGACTTGGCTCTCAAACTCAGTTTAACTTAGAGTGCAGTAGCCATCACTATTGCCATTGCCATCACCATTGCCATCACTACTGCCATCACCATCACCATTGCCATCACCGTTGCCTCGCCATCACCATCACCATCACCATCACCATTACCATCACCATCACCATGGAGATTCAGCAGATTGTTGATCATGATCAGCAGCACTCGCACTTGTATACATGGTGATTTCATAAGATTCAAGCAGCAGATTTCCCATGAAAAACTGACTTGGAGATCTGACCTCCCCAGAACACAAATTACTACCATCAAGCATGTATGTTCAATGATACATCAGCAAAATATAATTCTTGCTCCGCGAGTCTCCCGGAGTTGTCAGAGCAGTTCCGGGCAGTTCAGAGTCAGTGCAAGATTTCGGAGACATCTGGAGCATGGGAGGGCGTTCCTGGAGCCTCCAGGAGCCTCCGGTAGCGTCGGTGTAAGGTTCTGGAGTCTCCCGGAGAACTGGTACAGGGTTTGGCAGCCTCTGGGAGCACTGGTGCAAGATTCGGGAGCCACCAGCAGCGTTGGTGCAAGGTTCTGGAGCCTCTGGATGCGCCGGTTCAAGGTTCTGGAGCCTTAGTGAGCGCCAGTGCAAGGTTCTGGAGCCTCCAAAAGCGCCAGTGCAAGGTTTGGAGCCTCCAGGAGTGCCGGTGTAAGGTTCTGAAGCCTCCGGGGCGGCAGGTTCAAGATCTAGAAGTTTCCTGGAGCATTGGATCATGTGGAATCATTTGGATGAATATTCTGTATGCTTTCCCCATTCTTGGGTGATTCAGCTCTTTGATTACTTTAAGTTCGAATGACTGTACATTGTTATATATATTCATATTAAAATCAAACAGTTTGAAATAATGATACGGAATAGGCATTGAAATAGAAAGCAAATAGAAAGCACGGCAATGAAAATAACATAATGATTGAAGCAAATGAGAGTGTGAGGAATATAAAGCACAGCAACTAACACCTGTCCAACTCGATCAATCAAACATATTATCAATATTACCAACACTGTCACCCATTTCGTCCGCTCCAAGGAAAGCTACTATTTCATTGGTATCTTTTTACATAGATGAGTGATGCGTTCTCTGCACTTAATGATGATTGCATTTTGCCTGGTCAGATAGATGGAACGCCAATGATTATAGGCTCTCAGAGTAACGTCTGCAATCCAAATATGGTCAGTCATTGAGGTATCTAAGTGTATAAATCAGTGTAACCAGAGTCTAATGAAATAGGGAGAAGCTTGAAATGGCAAACCAGGTGCGTCCAAAAGAGATCAGTGCAGATGAAATGGATATGCAAAAGATAATAATTACTTTGATAATCATCCTGGTTGAAGTTGGTGGTGACTTTTGTGCCCTGATCGTAGTCTGATAGGGCACAGTGGATAGCAGGCGCGCCAATGGCAAACGTCCATGGAGATACCGGTTCGATGTATGTAGCTGTATGTGGAACCTGTCTTGAGCTGTTCACCATAAAGAAGAAGATATGATATATGAGATCTAAGATCTCAAGCCTGGTAAACCAGGCTTTCTTATCACCAACAATTTTCATCATGTATGAGTTTTCAGCTAGCAGATGCGCCATTTGGTATTTTAGGTCTTCTTGCAAGTGAATATTAAGGCGGTAGCTTCCACCATGGTGAGCCGAGCAGCCTCAGCCAGTTGCCCATGCAAGCTATTAATTTTGCTATACAGCTATGTATATTGTTAATACAAATCACTATTCCTGGTATGGCAGGCAAAACTTACAGCCTCTTGAGTCTAAAATCTATGTCTTGTGAGGGGCCGCCAGTCTGCTGACATACCAATGGACTGTTTTCTGATATACCAGCAACCCACCTCTGACAATCATGAGCCTCAATTGATAGCTTCCAGTTCCTACGATTAGCTCATATTGTTCTTATTTCGTTAATGGCCATGGGTTATTGATAAACAGAAGAGTTGCAAGGAAGTCTTTCGCCAGCTCAAACGTTTTCCTGTTGTTTTCTGGATAACTTTGGTCTTTTGTTCTTGTGGTGGCAACAACTGGCACCGATTCACTTGTAGTACCGGGCTGTAGAACACCCACAGATTTGTGTTGGACTTGGTATGCTTGTCGGAGGTTTCAGTACAATGGATGTTGAGCGAAGTCCTAGTCGGGGTAAAATGTAGTGTCAGTTCAGCTTTTTTTTTCTGTGCTGGAACAACCGTTTCATGGGGTACACCTTGCTCTGGTGGACTGGTGGCTCAGGCTTACCAAAATCATCTGTACCATCAGAAGAATCATCTGAGTATGTAAGGTCGGAGTCGAGATATTCATTGTCATGCTCATCATCTCTGGGATAATTGTTCTGCATACAATTAAGAAACCATATCAATAATTATTCTTTAAAGAATATTTGGATAAAAGGGAGTGAAAAAAGACAAACTTCTTCAAACTGTTTCAGGTACACCTCCATCTGCTTTGCCCTGGCTGCTGCCCATTCAAGGTACACCTGCTGATTCTTTTGTAAATGATGGCTCAGGATGTCTTGTATGCAGTGTTTTATTTAACTGACAAATGACAGGAAGTGATATAGAAAGTGGGAAGTGGAAATTGGAAAAACAATGAATGGCTGGATGATATAGAGATGGTGTAGATCAATTCGTGGTGAACCAAAAACTTGATTGTCAATTGGGAGAGGTTTGAACTTGTTCGATAGTTATACAACTGTAGCTACTCCCAGGTATGCTGGACCGACGAAATTCGTGAATAACTTGAACTGACCGTGAGGGACCCTAACACCAAAAATTCGTTCGTTGCAGACTGTGAATGAGGCTATGGTGAAGCAGAACTTACAGCCTATACCAACTTCCAGACATTCAAGCAGGAGACCTGAATGCAAGCAGCCAGCACATACCAGGTGCACACACAAATGCCCACTTGTACCTGACAGACAGTTCAGGAGGCACCAGGGGGAAGTATCACCTATAACTGTATACGAACTTCCAGCCGTGCTGGCAGGTGAGCAGTGTGCAGGCAACCTGCACAGACCATAAGCACATATGAATGCCTCGTACCTGACAGCCTGTTGAAGAGGCTAGGGTGAAGCATAACTTACAAGAGTATACCAACTCCCAGGCGTGCCGGCAAAAGAGTGATTTGCAAGATTACTACACAACCATCAGCATATACGAATACCCCCGTTACTGATAGACTGTTGATGAGGCTAGGGTGAAGCATAACTTACAACCGTATACCAACTTCCAGGCATGACAGCAGGAGACCGGTTTGCAAGCTAACTACACAAGCCAGTCATACATCCGAATACCCCATTGCCAGACATATACAAGTTTTCCGATACCATCAACAGACCACTGAAGTATGCATGTTACTGAATTGTGAAAAGCATTTTGAAAAGCAGTTCAGAACAAGACCTTACATTACAACTTGCACGGGCGTGCCGTCTTAACACTTCCCATAAGTATATCAGCCATAAAACAACCGATACAGTGGTGAGGTGTGCGCAATGATCGTGTATTAAAGGACACGCTGGGAAAGTTGTTGGCGATGTCTGGTGTGGTTCGCCCGTAGAGTGAGTTGATACATCATCCCAAGTCATTGTGGATAAGTTACAGGATTTAACATTAAATCTGCCAAAGTAGCAGCTATTATCCTTTGGATATCATTGTGTGTATAGTTCAACACGGAATGGACAAAGGTTCTTCGGAAGGACTCGCAGTATTCTTGAATATAGTATGCTGTTGTGCTCTGTGCGGTTGGTGATAACGTCAGAAAGGGGCAAACACAATTTTATGGGGATAACCTCAGGTTCTGACACTCCTCCCACAAAACCCCATCAAGCCATGGCATTTGTCAGGTATATAGCATTGCACTCAGAATGCGGAATGATGAGAGAGCATATATAAGCAGTTGAAGATATTTCAGATAGGATGAGAGAGAGTTGTTGACCTAGAAGATAATCTAGAGGGAAGGAAATCAAAGGGTTTGGCCCAGCAATGCCAAGATGGCAACGATAAGTCAGGTCATGTGTGCTCTCTCTAGTCCCTAAAACTATTATTCCACAAAATTTCTTTTAGATTGACACTTGACTCTTGATACATTATGCAGTGTCTGATATGTCAATTGCCTGGTCTATATAAATATGTCAATTGCCTGGACTATATAAAAATGCCATTTGTACAAAGTCAATAAAGCCTATGTTCAAAAATTTTGGTGTATAATGTCATTCATGAACTTTAATTAATTAAAATGGGAGAAGTATCAGAAATTAGCAGGTGAGCAACACTTAACCTTGAAAGTTGACATGCGATGGGTGTTGTCGTCAATTGATGATTGGTGTACCGGAAAATCCTCAGACTCTCTCCCACTCCTCCAACTCATGCATCTCTCTCATCCGAGTACCTCGCACTCAGCTCAATCGTACTCAGCTCATGTGTTGGTTGCTGGAATAGTACCAGGTCAATCACTCAGCAAACCGAACATTCGGAGTTGAGTCAAAATTCAGTATAAGTCTTAAATATTTGCTACAACTGATACATAATAGATTAAGAATCAAACATAGTGACAAAGTTATGAAGAGACTATTTCCTCATTGGGGACTCGAATTTATTAGCTCATAATCATTCATTTTCAGGCGCACCAAGAAGGTCTCAAAATTTACTCAGGTGCTCATGAATATATGTGAGTGGTGCAAATTTTTCTGGTGCCCTGATCGCAGACAATATCTGGTTGGGTGAATGGATACCTTGAGACAATCAATGCTTGACGCATACAACACGAGAAAGTCAAAAATGGATTAAGGATGCAAGAACACGGTCCAAAATGCTGGAGATAAACCTGAAATATACCAACTCAATGTTCAGACCGCCATAAACTTGATCCTACAGTATAGCTGATCTAGAGAGATACTCCGGTGAGAAATGCATAAACTGAATGAGAGGTTCTTGAAAGAGATTTATGAGCTGGGAATGAGATCGTCTGCGAATTCTGTAATTGGCAAATTGACAGCAATACCCATATCACACTGGTCAACTTAAGGTTAGTAAGGTTGGATGCACCGCACATTTCTTATTAGTTCTGGTATACGAGACACCCTTTGTATCCGAGCTGGTGGGCACAAGTTCATCAAGACTCTCTTATTGGCGAGATTGAATCTTCTGATACTATTAACAATCTAGAGTCAAATCTTCAGGATCAAGATTGAATCTTCCAATACAATTGACAATGAAGAGTTGAATATTCATGGTAAAGGGTCAATCTTTCAATACAATTGACGATGATGAGTCGAATATTCAGGATCACGGTTGAATCTTCCAATTAAATGTAGAGCCGAATTTTCTGGATCATGGTTAAATCTTCTGATACACTTGACAATACCATCGGCAATTGAATTCCGTCTCAAGTGGACTGCTACAAAAAATCTGTGAATACTAAACATTTTGACGAACAATAAGATCTTAACATAAAACAACCATGAACTCCAAAATTCTGCTACAAGTGCATCGATAAATCAACCCTGAACTCCAAAAACATCTGCCCCCAAGTACGTCTACAAAACAACCATGAACTCCAGAATCTTCCACCACAAGTACCTCTATAAAAATAACAATCATTGCAACAAAATAAAAAGTACCATACCTTCCCGAATGAATAAGTTAGTGGGACTATAAAGACTAATAATACGATATACCTACATGAGAATTCCAAAGTTATTCCTAACGTACAAATTATCACCATCTCCTCATCTCTGGGTAAGCCATTCGGTGCACCTCTCACGTTCCTTGACCATTCAGTATATCATATCGATGATTATATCCGGACAATTTATCAAGCCATGTAAGACCCTCATTTCTGCAACTCCAGATCTCTGGTCAAGCTTACTGACCCAATCATTATAACGATCCAACCCAGTGTCTAGTAGCCATGTGTGCGGTATACAGTTGTACCATAATTGTACCACTCGAGTGAATGCCTGTCATTGTTCATTTAACATCCAAAACATTTTTGTGATGACAGCATGATTTGATGCAGATGAATTCAGGCCTGTGGGACTGACCTTTGGAGTTGTAACAAATATTGAGGGGTTGCGAGAATCTTCAAATGGCAGTGGAATGTCAGTCCGCTCTTGCGAGTTCATCCCAGTGTACATCCAGAAGATATCAACATAGTCACCAAAATACTGCTGGATCGACCATTTAAGATGTCGGACTTGGCCAGGGAGAGAACACAATAGGACCGCTTTCTGAGGAGGAGGGTCAGATGACACAATTTCTTCGCCTTCCAGGAGATTCTTTTCTAGCTCATTAGGTGGATATTCTGCCAGCTCATGTACAAGCATCAGCATGAAGTCCTCCCATAGCCACCAAAATGATGGAGGTTTACTGAAGTCATCGATCTCAGACCAGCTCTGAATCCACTCACCCCTAACATTCTTGTCCTCCGTATTCCCCAAGACCAAAGCGAAACAGCCCAAATCTCCACTGGTACACCCAGTAGGCACCTCCCTCACCTTGCAACATATATCGGTTGACAAGTTGCTGTAGAGTTTGTTGTTCTGCCTTGGTCCATGTCAGGTTGTCAATATGTTCTTTTATCTTAGGCATCTCTGCCAGCAGTTCTCCATCGGCTAGTATAGACTCTAACCACCTCCGGATAGTCCATGGTTTGGCTATTCTTATAATCTGCTCAGATGCAGCCCTTTGAACCTCATCGTCGTCAGATCGGATCTCTTGTGTCGAACTCCAAATGGCAACATGGTGTGCTACTGCACCATGCTGCTCCATTGATGTTTTCTCTTTTGGTTGAATCGGCACGCCAAAGCACAGCCATATCGTCCAATTGACGCAGTCATTGAGTATGTGGTACGCTGGTGTTACTGTCACATGCAGTTTAAATCTGATCTTGGGCTCTACAGCAATTCTCCATCCCTGGGAATCATGTTCTTTGAATCGGTGTGATTCGTCAAACATTGCAAAGCTCCAAGCACACTTGGTGAGTTGCCTTTGAACATTCAGTATTGCTCGTGCCGTTAGGGTATCGTATGATATGCGATGGATGTTCCTCCTTCGTTCGGGCTTATTGGCAGAGGTGTTCAGATCTTTATTTGTAAAGTTGTAATGGTTTGGGTCCAACAGATCGATTATAGTGAAATCCATATTGTAGGGCATGTCTTTTATGACACTTTTAAACATGTCGCAAATTCCAGGAAGAGTGACTATTAAGATTTGTTTGTGGGCTGATACCAGGCATGGATTGCCTTAGGGTGGTGTTGTTTTCATCTCCAACAGCTGGCCCAGTCCTGGATTCTTCTTTGTTCATAGGTACCGACCCCGTTCCTCTGGTTTGACTGCTGGATAATCATTGTGCGCTTGATTAATCCATTCATCTGGAGTTTAACCCCAAAGAATCGACAAAGGCTGACCAAAAACAACTTTCTCAGTTGGTAATTTACGAAACATGGCTGCAGCATGAGACGTATGGGTCTTTCCGAGGCCCATTTCATCTGTCAGAAGCAAGTCAGGCATGTCAGCATCCCAAACCCTTCTACTGACAATGAACCAGATGGCCCAGATTGGATGCACCAGAAATTTTACCGGCAGGCCAGGGATGGTATATGAATGGCCAGTAACTCTATTGGTCTTTCACTGGCACTCCGGGAATGCACCCAGAAGCTTCAGAGCTTCCTCTCAGCACTCATGCTCGAACGCATTGTTGATTGTGTTTAGTATGGTACTCCATCCTGATTTGTCGTCATTTGATACTTCATCAAAAGAGGTGATCTGCTCATGGGCCTCTCTCGTCCCAGGTGCATCTTCTCTCAGTATTTCTTCAATGATCTGCGTAGTTTGTTGTTCCAATGGCCTCAGCATCCAGTGCTGGCTCACCTGACAAAATGCACACATTTGGTTAGGATCACATTGGCAAATGGATGCATAATTTGTATAAAATTGAAATGGATTTCGGTTTTATTCACTCTAATCCACTAACAGATTGTAATCCACTTACTGATTGCTCTTTATCTCCCTCAGCATTGTTCTTGGAATTTTTATCTCCCATACTGGAACTGTTGTAGTTGAAAATTATCTGCGGCTCTTTGGACTTTGTTGGGATTAATGAATAATTACCAAACCAATCACATGCTTTGAACCTTCCCCAGCCATATGGAACTGGATCAGGAAAACCTTCACATCAATTTTGAGTGGAAAGGCATTTGAATGTAATGCATTATACAAAATTTGATCAAATAACACGGCCCAGATAACCTGTCCGTTCTTGTACTTTCCCAAATATTCATTATCCAAAACGTTATCACTCAATGTGCACTTAAACTGTGCTGTCAAAGTGATAGGTTTTTCAGACACTTTTTGACCACTGCTGTTCGATATAAATATCAGGAGCTTCTTCCAAAGCTTGACATAGGTACATGATGTGGAGAATTCCCACTGGATCGTTGTCCTGTCATCCGGAGATATGAAATTAACCATTACAGTAATGCTTGAGTTCTCCAGTATAGGGTGATTCACATTGGCCTTGGTCGCTGGGCGCTCGATTCTATCATTTGTCGTCAATCTCTTTTTGTTTCAATTTCTGTCCCTTCTTTCCCTGATCTCATTTGTGACCTTTTTCAAAACCATATCGACCCACAGATATCTTATCCATTCAGAATTATCGAAATGGGCCGATGGCATCCATTGATCACCAATCTCAATAAAGTCAGCCACAGCTGCCTCCCAGTGCGGTGTTCCATGGTGTGGCAGTTTTAGTTTGTTCGAGCTGGGAATGATTTCTTTGTGCTTTTTTTCGACCAAACCAGCAACGAATGATTTTTTCCATTTGTGGAATGTGGTGGATGTCTGACCCATTCGAGTGGCAAGGTTTTTGTCCTTAAAATCTGCGGTTCTAAAACTGGGTGTTCTGGTGCCATCATGGATGGAAAATTCCTCAGTCATCCCAAAAACGTTCCCAGTATTTCAAACTCATCGAACGAAATTTCGGGATGGGGTGGCAGCACAGCAAGCTTTTCAATATCAGTTTTCTGAACTGGGGTAGGCATTACAAACCGCATCGGTGGTAGGGGAATCGGCTTTCTTGTAGTGTTCCGTAGAGGTTGTGGTTGAGGTGAAAGCCATTCCAATTGCGGCGCAGTGCAATTTGGACGTGGTTAAGCAGAAGTAGGTGCGCCGGAGTTTCGCTGACGATTCTATGGTGGCAGAGCAGTTATTGGCTGATTGAACAATTGCGGCCCAAGAGTTTTCTCTGGTTGAGGATAAGCTGAGCTTGTATATGAATCCTTGGTGTGATGCTTGTATCCAGGCTGCCGATGAGGAGGATTTGGCAAGCCTTGAGGTTGCTGGGAGTTCAGCTGGGGATGAGGATACTGTTGAGTGCCACGGGTTTGTTGGTAGTTAGGCTGGAGATGAATGTAATGCAGCAGGCCTTCAGTGTTAGGCTGGGAATGAATGAGGAGCGGCGGGCCTTGGGAGTTCTGCTGTTGAGGGTAAGGCAGCGTGCCTTGTGTATTTGGCTGGGAAGAATTGAACAGTGGCATGCCTTGAGAGTTCGGCTGTTGGGGGTATGGCGGTGCACCTTGGGAGTTTTGCTGTTGGACATACTGTGGTACGCCTTGCAAGTTCTGCTGTCGAGTGTACAGCCGGGCAACTTGGCAGTTTGGCTAAGCAAGAAAGTACTGCGGCGCGCTTTGGGTGTTTGGCTGGAGAGGTTGGAAGGGCTGCGCCCCATGGGCGTTCGGCTGTTGGGAATACTGAGATGTGCCTTGAAATTGCTGTTGGTGCTCTTGGGGATGATATTGCAGGTTAGGCCATGAGTTCGATAAGTTGTTACTGCCGTCCAGAACCTGACCCATGGTCAGATTGATACTGTAATTGGGGGTGATCGCATACTGCAATCCTTGATTATGGTCAGTAGGGTAACAGTACAATTGCTGTTATTGCAGATATTTGTTGAATTTTTGAGTATCCTGCTGGCGATCTCTGGATCCTTCTCTATGTTGTGGTGGTGATCCTGATGATGACATTGTACAAAAAGATTTTGGAACTCAGATATCACAATTGGAATCATATTCCCAAGGCTCTCTGAATACTTTATGCAATTAGCAAATGACAGGAAGCAGCAGAAAGAATGGCTTATTATATCTCTCATATCTTCAAGTTTTATGCCATTCCTTGTTCCATAGGGTTCTTAAACAAAAAGATACATACTTCTTTGTTTCATTGACACACACCAAGGGGGTATCCTTCACATTGTTGGGATAAAAAAACAAGCAGAAAGTGGCAAAGCCAGCAACAGCATGGTCACAGTGGTGGTGATGAGATCTCACTCATATTTTGTATGAGTATCACCACTTGGCTTCCTGTTGGAGATCCGTGTATGCAATAATTACCATCATTTCTACCATCGCATACCTTATACAAACATTACACACACGAATGGTACCACCGGTACACCACGATTGGGCAAAAATCTGGGATCAGGGGAAAGGTAGATATTCTATGAACCCATTTACTTGATGATGGCGAGCAGCAAGATATGATTCTTACCTCCATATTGTATGATACTCAATGCCCAAGCGTTATTCAAGTGGTCGTTGGAGGTGCTCCAGTGACATAGCAGACATAGTTTATACGATAAGTTTGTTATATATAGGCCAGAACGAGAGATATGCAAATGTACAAAAAGCCTAGTCAGGTGGAGGGCCTAATTATACAGCATGCTTGGTGGGAAAGCAGCTTGGTTGTGGTAATTCTAGAAAGAAAAACAGTGATTAGAAAGATGAAAAGAAGTTGAGGTTGATACCCCATACTCAGGGTGGTGCACAGCTAGCCGGTGCACTTCTAGCCAGTGCACATCTGTGGTGGTGGTGTGGCTGAAATCTCATGCGCTGATGCAAATTAGACAGTCTCACAAAGCAATTCCTGGGAGAGAAACTTCTGTACCCATCATGTGAACCCCCCTGAAAAATCACCACCACCATCTATTCCACTAGCATGGCTCGATCGAGGTGACATCGCATTACTTGTTTCATCTGCAACATAAAATTACCTTATCAGAACAGATTAGAAGCTCACTACAAGCAGTTTCACCCTATTACCTTGGCTGAAGGCTTTTTGCCGGACAGATCCATACCTCCAGTTGGCTGGAACCCTCTAGCACCAGCTCGGTTCAATGTCAGTAGGTGCACCTGAATGATTCCAGGATATATGATCTTATACTCAGGTGAGCCGGTAGATTCTATACAAGGAGTACCACCACCCAAACATTCCTCCAACAGTCAATCTATAGACCCTCTGACCCCAGATCTAACATGTACGCCAGATCCAATGAAAACTAGATATCACAGCGATATTGTGGGAGCAGAGACAGCTGGTCATCAGTGGTACTGTGTCGCTACTGGGATATACAATTAACATCGTATATACCTGAATCAATGGAACCCATGGCATCCATTCGATTGTACATATGACTTTAAGCAATCTCAACCCTTGGGTCAGGACTCCAACATGTGAATCGACCAGCACCTGAAACATGGACTTGACAACTTCCATATCGAGTCTTTTCAATCAACTGGTGAGTTGTGGGCACTCTTGGAATCCATAGACTTCGGTTTAGGTACAGAGAGTTGGCTAGAAGACTGTTCACAAACATTTGGCATAAAAAGAGCCCAGGCTGTACAGTCTGGTCAGGCTAACCGGTCCCGCAGGGTCGGCACGCCATTGGATGTTGGCAATAGAGTATGGTGGAATGCGCGAAATATATCAACAACCCGACCAAGCAAGAAACTTGACTGAAAACTCATTGGGCTGTATGAGATCACCGAGGTCATTAGTCCCTGGACTTATTGAATGAAACTACGCAAACAGCTATGCATTCACGATGTCCAACCGATATCTTGTTTGAAGAAAGCTGCTCAAGATCCTCTCCCATCTCAAGAGCAAGAACCCCCACCAGCAGTGACAGTTGAAGGAGAAGAGGAATTCGAAGTCGAGCGGGTAGAAGATTCCAGCCTTTTCCAACAGGAATTTCAATATCTTGTGACGTGGCGAGGGTACGACAAGCACAGTTGGGAGCCTGTGGCCAACGTGGATGGACTTAAGGCTATTGGCGGTTTTCACACTGAACACCCTGGGATGCCGGAGTGGTAAACTGCATAGGTACTCAGATTTGGAGAGGGGAAGCTACTGTTACAGTTGTGCTGAGTGACAATTGGTGGTGGAGTGATGATCAGTGAGTAATAAAAAATGTTAATTATGACGAGAATAACATCTGGTTTCCGACCGTAGCTCAAGTACAACGAGAACAAAATCACGTTTCGAATCTGGAAAACGACGGAATCGTACATATGTGGTGTACAAAGAAATCAGCAATTCGAATGTATTATAAACAAGTGAATTACTGTATATAAGCCAGGTGTTTGGTGGAGAATAAGTTACTTTCTTCACCCGTTCTCTGGTCTATAAAACAATGAATTAGCTTCAGCTTTCACTTACTTTACACTTGGTGATTCTGGATCGAGTCACTTGTATACAGTTCTTGTTCCATAGCTATAGGCTTCCCTTGGGCTTTTTAGCCATCCAGCTTTCAGTTTTGTAACCCTTAGAACCTCGAGCCCTGAACCCTTGACAATTCTCTGCTTCAAATTTTCCTTCCATCATCAGAAGTCTTCCATACTTTTCCCTGTATATGATATAAGATGTGATGTTTGGATTGAATATTTTTATCAAAATTAATTCACTGCAACATCGATGATTTACTTGTTGACTGTGCTTGCCACGGCGAGGATGATAATATAATACAGCAAATCTGTCACTGCAGTTCTATTCTAGTATGTCATTGCAGTAATTGCACCTGTGGTATCGGTCATTGCATTTATCAACCTAATGAAAATATGGGTACAGGTTGACCAATGTCACTGCTCGGGGATTCGCCCAGAGGCTGGTGCAGTTATCTCAATAGTCCAGCTGATGTAGCCTAGTGGAGTGGCAAAGAGCAGGCTATTAGCTCACCGGAAAATACACTAGCTCAGTGCACTGGACAGCACAGACTAGTTTGATTCAAACTATTCTAAATTACAATATATACATCCATAATTGAGGATATAACTGATGTCTGCAATTATCTGGATGGTGAAGAGCATCAATCATTTTTACTACTTCCGGAACACATGTACATAAAAGCAAACAATTGTGTGTCAATGATTGCATAATGTGTTGTGCTTCCACAATATCGTTCCTGTGAGGGGAGCCTCATGAAGCTTTTTACTGCATCACTGGCACCTTACCAAGTATAATTATCACCTCCTACTATGTCACCTCCTTACGCTGAGATACACTGGGGCTCTAAACATAGTTCCAGTGTTGTGCTTCCCACTTTCATCAGCAGATGTCCCGTCTGCGAGGCAAGCCAACAAGTTCAAATATCCGTTTGACAAGACGATTGACATAACAGAGCCAGCGACATCTATCAGAGGTGTAGCCACAGCCTCCTCTGGTATTGAGCCAAAAGCAATGGTCAACCACACAAGCTTGAGCATATTATCCAGCTCTGGATAGTCAGCCCTGGATATAACTTAACGCCAGGCCAGCTCTGGGTATGGTACATTGCAGGCATGGCATCCATTCTTTTATATAGGGTATTCTCTTTCTCTCTGTTTATACTTTAGACTATTCAGTACATTCATTCTTTTCTGGTAATTTGCTCTCAACAGATTAGGGGCCTGGTACTTCTTCTATCAAAATCAATATTGATCAGATGTATAAAGTTTGAATCAATTCAGAATAACTGCCCAAAACCTACAGAAGCCTTGAGTATTGACCTTGAATACCACCTCTGGGTAGACTCTGTGTCTCCTGCCTCCTTGGGTTGACTCTGTATCTCCTGCCTCCTTGGGTTGACTCAGTGTCCCCATCTGCCTGTGGTTTGACTCTGTATCCCCATCCGCCGGTAGGTTGACTCTGTATTCCCATCTGCTACTGGGTCAACTCCATATCCCCATCCACCTGTGGGTTGACTCCATATCCCCATTCCACAGTGGGTTGACCCCATGTCTCCAACCACCTCTGGGTTGACTCGATATCCTGTGCCTCCCTGGGTGGAATTCGTGTCCCCATCTGCCTCTTGGATGACTCTGTATGCCATATTGTCTCCGGGTTGACTCCATATCCACATCTGCCGCTTGGTTGACTCCCTGTCTCCCTCTGCCTCAGAGTCAACTCTGTGTCCCTATATGCCCCTGGGTTGACTCTGTGTCCCTGCTTCTATTCTGTGTATTGACTTTGTATTGCTATTGAGATTTTGCCTTTGGGTTAACTCCCTATCCCCTACTCTCTTGGGTCAACATTGAAATAACCATTCACTATCACCCTTGATATCCAAGCAACTATGCTCAATAAGGGAAATTACCATCAATAGGCTCTTGAAATGAAAAATATACTTTTCCTACAAGGTCTTTGAAAGTTTGTTACCAGCAAGGTATGTGACCCAAGGCCACCGATTGTACCATTGACATCCAGTGCAGCCTGAACTACTTCAAGAGTTGCTTCTGACCCTGGAGACTCCAACTGTATTTTTGTGCCTGAATCAAATGATGCACCATATAATACAAGATTCGAAAATTATCTCAGGAACTGGGACTGAGGGCAAATGAATAATGATCAAGTCTCTGAACTAATCAATGAATATATGGAATCAACTACAAAAATGTTTGACCTAGCAAGTTCACAGTAGGGTCATGTATGATCATCCACGATTTCCCTGATTGGATGTCATCGGCTGTCCCTTGACTCCGATGCCAGAGCCTATGTTTTCAAATGGCAAGCAAACAAATACTAACACATCAGCAAAAAATGATCAGGCATTCTGAGTATTTTGAGTATTATGAAATTTCAGTTCTCGTTTTCTCAATTGTGAAGTGTACTTGTACTGGAATTATAGTTGGTAAAATTGTTATCATATCTTTGCGAGATTTCCAAACTAGGTATACTATTCCGAAATAGGTATACCTTATTCTGTAATATTGTTTTAGATTTGAAAGTCAGTCTACATTTAAAAATCAAATATGTAATGGACAAACAATTACTTGCTTAGTAATATTATGAAACTTTTTCTTTATATATCTTCATGACAAATCATAATCAACCTAACCATATTTGGAATACCTCCAGGTATAATTAACAAATAACTGTATGTCTTTCATAATATTTTCTATTTTAGTTAGTTTGTTTTTGATTTGTTATTTCTAAATACTAATGTCAAGTTTCATGTCATGACTTGGCAAAGAATTCTACATTCATTAAATTTTCTCAAAATAAAAGTAGTTGACTTTAAGCAATTAAAAAATATATCTAACTAAGCTATACCTCATCAGAATACTATACCAAGTTTGGAAATTCTGTCAATTTTTGGATCCAGTATTACTCGGCATCATTCACATTACTGCACCTGACACTATCGACTAAATTAGAACTGAATGTTTAAAAACCTTCTAAATGCTCAGAATGCTCAGAATTCCTTTTACTCTTTTTGCTGATGCACCATCAATGAGCATTGATGGCTAGTTAATGGCTGCAGTCATTTCTGCTCCAAATCGCCAATGACAAACAGACAGCCAACACACAGCTGAATGGTATCGATAGTGTTAGCAATAGTTACAGGTTACCCGGCTGTGGTCTGGGTTTGGAACTGCACTGGAGCTGTGGTCTGGGTCTGGAACTGGACTGAACCCGAACCAGTCATAATTTTCTGTTCCAAACTCGGAACCCAATTGGGCAACCTGTGGATTTGACTGGATTTGGTTAGACCTGCTGGTTCCTATCTCTGGGTTCTAAAAACGGATTCTTGTGTATTTCACGAAAGGAAAGTATTGCACATATGTCTATAAAGAGATAAATTAAATAGTTCAATAACTTTTCATACGTTCTACACAATTTTTCATTGTATATAAGAAAATGTAATATTGTAATATGTTCATTACTTAAACGACTGTGCTCGTACTCCAGATCAATTACAGGTGATCTCGCAGAGTTAACATTTGCTGTTTTGTATTCAAAAACTGTCCAAAGTCTTTAAAAAATATGATATTGAAATATAACATAAATTCTGCGCTGTTTTTCGGCGATCTGCTGACGCTCCATTGACGCTCACTTTGAGTTCTGTAGCCTACATGTATGGTCGCATGCAGATTGTTTATTCAATTATTAAGAATGACAATAAGCTATATTGAATTACAATTTATCTTAAAATACTGATAAATTGCGATTTAATAATTGCTAATACTCACCTGCAGAGGTAGTATGGATGTATCATTATGAACTGTTTCGTCAATATTAGCAGTTGAAACTATGAAAACATAAACAAAATATACAAAATCTGTCATGCTGAAGGTGTTGTGCAACCAAAAATCATTGACGCTCCTTTGATGCACACTTTTAGTCCTGCCGTCCACATGAATTGTTGTGCAAAAAAATGGATATGATTGTCACAGCGGGATTTGATGGTTTTTAATGAAAACATGCTGTATGATACAGATTAATCTTGATTTAATTTCATCATACTTAGTTGGTTGAGTGCATCAGTATAAATTGATTTGTCGATAAAGGATGTCAAAACTGCAATTACACTCATAGAGCTCACACAATCTGATTTGCTGGAGATGTTGTGTGACCAACAATCGTTGATGGTCTGTTGCTGTTCACTAATAGTCTTGCAGTCGAGGTGGCTCATTGTGTAAATACAATAGATACGATTGTAATGGCAGGTTTTTGTGATTATTCAATATGAATATGCCATGCAATATGGATTAATCATGATTCAATTTCTCCAAGCTTGGTGTCTCAAGTACATCAGTAACATTGATTTGTCGATACAGGCAGTCAAAACTGAAATTCCACTCATGGAGCTCACACAACCTGACGCACAAAAGATGTTGTTCGCCCACAAATTGTTGACTCTCGATTGATGTTTACTTTTAATCCTGTAGTCCAAGTGTTCAATTGTGCAAACACAATAGATATGATTATAAAGGCAGGCTTTCATTCATATTCAATAAGAATATGCCATGCAATATGGATGAATAGTGATTTAATTTCTCCAAGCTCGGTTTCAAAGGTTGCTCAAGTGCATCAGTGAAAATTGATTTGTCGATACAGGCAGTCAAAACTGCATTTAAAGAAATGGAGTTCACAATATCTCACGCAGTAGAGCTGTTGTGCGACCAACAATTGTTGATGCTCTGTTGATACTGACTTTTAGTCCTGTAGTCTATACGTTTTATTGTGCAAAATCAATGGATATAATTGAAATGGTGGGCTATCATACATAGTTAATATGAATATGCTGTGTGATACCGATCAATGGTGATTCAATTCCTCCAAGCTTGGTTGCTTGAGTGCATCAGTAAAAATCAATTTGTTGATAATGGCAGTCAAAACTGCAATTCTACTCATGGAGCTCACACAATCCGATCAGCTAGACATGTTGTGCCACCAAAAATTGTTGATGCTCCATTGACACTCACTTTCAGACTTGTAGCCTACTTGTATGGTTGCGCATTTACAGCATATTCATTCGTAAAGAAGGATATTCATTGTTATTTACGTACAACATATTGTACAATACGGATATATCGTTATTTGATAATTGCTAATATTCACACTTGGAGATAGTATGGAAGCATTATTAACACACACATCACAGATTAAAATTCCATTTCATTTACCATTATATTGCTCATTTTGACAGCAGACACTAAATAATTGAATGAATATGAATATCAATTACATATGCCCAATATACCCTTTCACCTATTTCCTTTCATTGGTAATATTTTCATCATCACTGTTATTTTCTTTGAAATTATTATTAGTGATTAATCATGTGAGAGGGGGAAGTGCATACCTGACATATCCTTGATGATATCATCAGTACTGAAGCCATCATGATTCGAATCGTCTTCGTCTTCTGATTTTCTGGTGGAGTATATTCATTCAAATGACTGAAATGAGGCAATCATTCAAGACTGAGTTGTGCATCTCAGGCTGTAAATACTCCAGGGGCTGCAGATAGTACTGGTTCTGCCGAGACTGATGGTACTGTAGTGGTCACAGGCTTTATGCCTTGGCACCAACAGCGGGTAGCAGGATTTTGAGGAATCTTGTTTTAAAAACGATGATAGCCATTCAAGTGATTTTCATCAATCATGTATGGATGCTTTTCAATGACCGCCATTACACTCTGATGGCCTGGCAACTCAACACCCAGTTTCTAACCTTTTTGAATCTCTGGTCAGGGCATTGTAATAAAATTCTTCGTTTCTTTGATTGCAGCATGCAATATGCCAGGTTTGGCTATATTGACCATGTTGAGCACGATGCGCATATCCACCTGCTGGAGCTGTACACGTCCACCTTGCCTGGCCATTGTTGCAAACATTTTGAAAACCTACTAAAATTCAGTTGCGGTAATAAAAATTAAAAGTTGAAAAAAGGAATTACTATAATCATATACTCCTCACTGGTCTCTTCCAATGCTCCTCAGGATGCTCGAGTTCACTCCCAAGGTTGTGTGTTAGAACATTCGTCTGCAAAAACTCCGGAGTTGACAACATCATGGTACTTAATTTCATCCACATGTTGGACGAATACCTTGGAAGTCAATGGAGAGTTGCCTTTTTGGCTGTGGTTGCACTGTTCAGGTAGTTTCTAACAGATTGTTGCTAATTGTGTTTGAACAATTGACTGTTGTTCTAGCAGATGAGGTAACTTACATCCTATCGCATGGATTTCCCTGTTTTTCTTGGCATCAGTTTTGCATACAATTTTCAACTTTTCGTCCTTATGTATGTTTCTTGTTGCAATATTGGCTGCAGTTCAGTGAGGATTCTGGGTGCGATGTTGGTCAAAAGTGCTTTCAACGCATGTATTCAATGTAGAGGCGGGCATTGAAGCGTATACATTCTCCAATTGACTACTAGAAGCAGTTGCTTGTGATTAAGCCATTGCTTGGAAATATGGTAAGTGAAGAAAGAAGAATTCAAGTTTGGGGAAAAAGAAGAACATGAAGAATATATAAGAATTGAAGTAAACATCAAGTTGAATCTTAGGTTTCAACTGTCAATATATACATTAGTGTATTGTAGTATTTCATGATGGATCCTGCTGTAAAAGGCTACAGAATTGCAAGGGTGTTGGCCTGTTTCAAACGCTGCTAATTGTTGGCAGTTGATAATCAATAAAGCTGAACGGCTGGCAATATGAAACCATTGCGACAGTAACTGGTGGTTGTCTGTTTAGTGCAATAGCCATTGAAACTGAAGCGATGACATGTGCAACTGTTTCTGCAGTCAAGTCAAACGGATGTTGGATTGAGGTTGAGAATTGTCCAAACTGTTGCAGTCATAGCACCTGCCTGTTAGATCATTTTGATAGTATAACTATAACCATGAAGACCCACCTTTCCACCTTCGTCCAACTTCCAACATCTTCTCCACAAACAAAGTTCCCATGAACCATACCACAAAGCAATGAATACAGTTCAGACTCCTAAACAAAACTGTTCGGCACACCTGGCAGGCAAATACGCCAGATCGACTATGTGATCAACAATCCAATGTCATGAAGCAAACCAAGGCAAGACTGGTGTCAAAGTCAAATGGGTTCTAGCACTTGGCACTCTGCGCTGCCTCCATCCCAAAAGAGGCATGCAGCTGAGCTCAGACCCAAATCATACTTTGTGAGCAAGGAACCAAAGAGAAGTGGCTTGAGGAATTTGTGCAGAGTGAAACAGAAGCAGCAAGACAGAGGGTTGCGGAAGCAGAAGCGGCAGTGGGGAGAGAGCAGGACACTGTATTAACAAGCGCAGTGGCTGGAACAACCAAAATGAAATTTGATGAAATGCTGGAACCAATTGGGGAAAGTGTTGATGATGTTGCAACTTCAGATAAGAAAGATGATGAAGATAAAGATGAGGATAAAGAGGACAATGACAATGCACAGCTGAGTGATGATGATGAATCAGATAGGGTAGGTGGCACAATCAACAAATCGGTACAGAAATGACTCGATACCTTTCGGTCGTAGTGAATGAACGTTGAGGAATTGACTATACCAGGATGGGCAGATGCAGAACATTACATTTGTGAGCACAATGGGAAGCATGGCACCGCTGAATTGAAGGTTTTGGCAGTGTTTACTCCAAATACCATTATGAACTCAGCTAATGCAGCTGGGTTTGGTCATTTTATGGATGATATAGCGTCACCTATGCCCCAACCACCCTCTCCACCTGGACGTAGTGATTTGCAACTAGGAGCTGGCATGCCTAATGAAACCATTAATATATTTATGTCAGTCAAAATGGTTGAATTGGTGTGGAATTACTCCTTGCAAGTATTATTCTCTACTGACTACTATCCAGATATCTGATTTAGCTTAAAATAGGAGTATAGAACATGATGGCCCATAGTTATGGATTGTTGTATAGTTATGGATTATTGAATTGAGGTTTTCGACAGTATCTCATACGCAAATACTTTCTTTCCTGTATTTTTATATTTGTTAGTTTTCTACGATTTCAGTGGCAAGGTTGTGAATGATGAAAAAATTGTCATTGCATGTGCAAAGATGGTGCTAAACGTATGAACATGAAGTACACCCGTTATAGAAGATACACCGCCTATCACCATGATTAAATTACTTAAATTGATTTTCAGAATGAAGGTGAAATCATAATTGACACGAAATTTGCCACTGGAAGTTTACATCGGTGTTGTTGTTTTTGTATCACCAATTGCTGTCAAATTGCATACCTAATCTGGTTGAAAGACTGTCGTTATACCTAATTCAAATGAAACTTCAACCACCTGACCTACCACTCAAGTCCTGTACATATATTGGCAATCTCACAAAGTCCTTAGAGAGATCATGAATATTTGGCACATCCGGCTGGATGACGAAAGTGTGCACTATATATTACCAACTTATGTAGCTAACCTTATACTGTGTAAAGCTTGTCGTAAGCAGTATATTACTAAAAAACTATGTTTCAATAGCTATACAAACTGTCCATCAAATGTCAAACAGTTGTACCATTATGAATAGTATGTGATCATATTGAAACAGGTAGTGCAACAGACTATTTACAATCACAACGTAAATTCTTATCCAATACACATACGAGCCAGCTGATTCAACCAAATCTACTGCATTTGCATGGCAAGACATCTAGACTTCAGTACTACACGTGAGCATCAACGGAGCATCAACGATTTTTTGTCTCACAATATCTCCAGCACGTCAGATTGTGTGAGCTCCACAAGTTTAATTGCTATTTTGACTGCCTTTACTGTCACATCAATTTTTACTGATGCACTCAAGCAACCAAGCTTGGAGAAATTGAATCTCAATTAATTCCTATCGCATGGCATATTCTTATTGAATATATATATAAGCCCGCCCTCATGAAAATATTTATCAATTTTGCCAAATTACACACGTAGACTGTAGGACTCAAAGTGAGCATTTACGGATTGTCAATGATTTTTGGTTCCACAACATCTCTAGCGTGTCAGATTGTGTGAGCCCTGTGAGTATAATTGCTGTTTTGACTGCCTTCATTGACAAATCAATTTTACTGATACACTGGATCAATCAAGCCTGAAGAAATTGAGTCAAGATTAATCCATATGGCACAGCATATTCTCATTGAATATGCATGAAAGTCTGCCGTTATCATGATTTGTATTAATTTTACATGATTAGACACTGAGACTGTAGAACTAAAAGTGAGCATCAACGGAGCATCAACGATTTTTGGTCACACAATATCTCTAGTTTATCAGAATATATGAGCTCTATATGTTTAAATGCAGTTTTGACTGCCTTTATGGACTGATCAATTATTACTGATGCACTCAAGCAACCAAGCTTGGAGAAATTAAATTACAATTGATTTATATCATATGGCATATTCTCATTGAATAAGCATAAAAGCCCACCATTGTAATCATAGTTAGGAATTTTGAATAAGTAGACACGTAGACTGTAGGACTAAATGTGAGCGTCAATGGAGTATCAACAGTTTTTGGTCACCCATTATGTCTAGCATGTCAGATTGTGTGAGCTCCATCAGTGTCATTGCAGTTTTGACTGCCTTTATTGACAAATTAATTTTTACTGAGACACTTGAGCAGCCAAGTTTGGAGAAATTAAATCATGATTGATTCATATTGCACAGTATATTTATATTGAATATGCATCAAAGCCCACCCTTACGATGATATCTATTATGTTTGCTTATATAAACATATACACTGTAGGACTAAAAGTGAGCGTCAACAGACTGTCAACAATTTTCAATCGCACAACATCTCTAGTGCATCAGGTTGTGTAAGCTCCATGAGTGAAATTGCAGTTCTGACTGCCTTTATCGACAGATCAAGTTTACTGATGAACTTCAGCAACTGAGCTTGGAAAAATTGACTTACAATTGATCTGTATCGTGCGACATAATCACATTGCATTAGCATTAAAGCCTGCTGTTATGATCATATTTATTGATTTTGCATGATAATCTGCGTTGACTGTAGAACTCAAAGTGAGCGTCAATGGAACATCCATATTTTTTGGTCACACAACATCTCTAGTGGGTCAGATTGTGTGGACTTTATGAGTGGAATTGCTGTTTTGACTGTCTTTATCAACAAATAAATCTTTACTGATGTACTCTAGCAACCAAGCTTGGACGAATTAAATTACGATTGATCCGAATGGCACAGCATATTCTGAGTGAATATGCAAGAAAGCCTGCCATTATGATCATGTTTATCAATGTGGCATAATTTGACATGTAGACTGTAGGACTGGAAGTGAACGTCAATGGAGTGTCAAAAATTTTTGATTGTACAATATCTCTAGCACGTCTGATTGTGTGAGCTCCATTAGTTCAATTGTCATTGTGACTGCCTTTATCGACAAATCAATTTTTACAGATGCACTCCAGCAACCATGTTTGGAGAAATTGATCACAATCATCCATATTGCTAGGCCTATTTGTATTGAATACTGCTGAAAGCCCGCAGTTAAAATGACACAGATTCTTTTTGCACACAATACATGTAGATTGCAGAACTAAAAGTAAGTGTGAACAATATATCAATGATCTTTGGTCATACGACATCTCCAACATGAGGGAATTGGGGTAAATTGCTCATATTATCACAGTGGTTACTGACATAACTGCCACATCAGTTCTAAAAATGCGGATGATATCAAGCATTGACTTTTTGAACTAGAGCATACATATCGACTTAACAATTATTTCAAAGTGCTAATAGAGTATCAACACATTGTCATAGTACAGATAATACTACTGCAGTTCGATGCAGCTGATATAGAACAAAACAACTTCAGAGACAAATTTTATGCATGAAAATACTTTGCCCATACTCAAGATTTTATTTACCAACTTATTCTCTGGTGTATCAGTTATTCCTAAAAACGGTCTGTTGCAGTAGGTATTTAACACATCAAGATATCCATAGTTTAATCAATTCTTTTGACTGCAGTTCAATTGAAAATATTTTCAATTCTACTTTCATATTCCTTTTAAATTGTTTGTCGATGGCTGCTGCAATGTGAATTCATATATCCACACTTGAGGTGATGTACTCTTCAAAGACCGATCGTATCTTTATTCAAAATTTGACTAATTAAATATTGCAAATGATTTTTGATAAATGGTGGACCTCCATAAATATTCAAACAAAAACCACAATTGTATTGTGTGGCTCCCAGTATGCACCAGCTTGGCGATTCTACAAACTTTGTTCAAATGCATCAAATGGCAGCCCTGGCAACATCTGCATTGCCTGTCATGAGATTTTTTGTACATCCATTCGGGAATGCAACAAATACTATGGGGACACACCTTTTATCAAAGGGATACAAAGCACAGCTGGAAAAGTTAGCAGAGTCTGACATTACTCTGTTGACTGGTACAGATGCTGATAAGCAAGCTCTAGCAGGACTCAAGAAGAAAGGCAGTCATGGTGTTATGGTGGCAAGTGATTCCCATCAAACACAAGTTGATCAACAACTGAAGATTATACTGATGATTTTGACAGACAGAACGTCCAAAATTGGCAGATAGTGACTTTACAACCCATGAATTTAATGAAGAAACCTGGAACTGCAATTTGATGCTAGGATTTGTTTCTGCACTTATTTCATGGAATGCTATTACCAACCTCAAGTTACAATGAATGTTCAATACTTTACGACACAATTTGATTCTGCCGTCTGCCACTACTCTCAGTAATATTCACTGAAGAGAATACTCCCTAACAATTGATGCAATCAAAAAGCAGATACCAACAAAAATAAAGTCAATGTAGTACTAGGTAGATGGACATCAATCAATATAATGGCTGTTATGTCAGACATTGGGTATTATATAGCTCGCAACTGGTGCATACGAGAAGTACAGCTTGCATTTGACCAGGTTAGTGGCAGCTGAGTTTAAATATTTTGTACCGCTGACACAGAATCTAGGTTAAAGGCAAACATACAGGTGCACGACTGGCTGAGCATTTGAAGGTGGTACTTGACCATTTCAATCTTACTGACAGTCAATTACTAGGAATAACTACTGATAATGTGTCATCCAACTATTCAATGACTCAGGAGCTACAATTTACACTTACAATCTCAGGAATCGACTGGTCGGCATTATGAAACCATACACCATACATGGCGCATGTCATGCTGCTTTGTTTAGGGGCATTCATGAGTGATTGGGAAGTGATAGGTCAAACAAAATCTTGGGAAGCCAATGAACATGATGAACAATTTGGAGAGAATATGAGTGTGGCATTAACCAAAAGCAAAAAGCCGCAGAAGTTTGGAAATGCAAAAATCTCTAAGGTGGCAGCCATGAAGCCCGGATTAGCTAAAATTATTGAAAAGGTAGTTACTGTATACTATCTACACTTACATTCTGAATACTGACTCTTGATATTCCAAAGAATGCTTGCTGTATTGATCACTCTGACTCCTGGAAGATATAATGAGTTCCTCAACTGCCGGAAATCCAATATTCAAATTGCAGTACTGCCAACCATGGAGGTAAAAACTCAGTGGAATTCAACTCTGGAATTACTGGAGTGGGCATGCCAATTGCGAGAGTTTACACACGAGTGGCTCAAAAACCCGAATTACAGCAATTGCCGATTTGCATTTACCACAGAGAATGAATTGATCATTGTTAAATACATAATGGAGGTCCTAAGGCAACTATGTTACTGGATACTTTGGATGTCGAAATGGCGAAAAGTCACCATGAACCTTGTCATTACAATGTATAATGTCATATTCGATCATCTGGACGGCGTCATACATGCTTTGGCAAAGTTAAAAATCTCCGTGGAAAAAGGATCTGTACTTTGCTTTGAAGTATGCATGCCAAAAGCTGTCAAAATATTACTCCAAAGTAAGAGCAGCGACATGCATTCTCCTTATTGCAGCAACAATCCTGGATTCATTTTGGAAGTTGCAATCATATAGAATATGGGACAAGGCTATGGATGTTAATCCTGAGGACGAGGGTTCCTTCACTGCCCAGTACAAGGATATATTCATACAATATTTCAAGTACGAATTCCACACCAAAAATTCAGTTATGACCGACAGAAAATCCAATATAGTACTGAATCACAATCCCTTCTCCTCTTTACCAGTGTCTGCACCAGGTCAATCAACTTATGATCAATGTGATGTGTCCAGTGATGATAAGTACTATACACCTGCAAACACGGCGAAATGTACTCCTGGGCACACGGATCACACAGTACATTTATTGATCGCCACCACACTCTATTGGAATTCACCACCTGAGGTACCCAAAAATTGGGGACGAATTGACTCCAATCTTAATGATTATTATTGCGATCCCAAAGAGATCAGCAGGGCATTCTTGAGGCTTGACGTAACCGATTGGTGGCAACAACAGGAATGGATAAATACACAGTATACCAATCTAGCAGATATAGCACAGAACATCATCACAATCATTTCACACAAGGTTGGAGTAGAATCCTGCGTTTAACTTGGGCAAGATGTCATTGGATGGAGTCCGTCAAAAACTGCAGGTGAAATGCTTCGAGAAAAAGTAGTTGTTTGACAGTTTGCCAGATGCAATCTTAGTCTTTTGGCTGGCAATACAGTTCAAATAGATTCATCAGTATCTGATAACAATTTTGAAATCAAGAAAGAAGCGGAGAAAAGAAAGTTGCACAGGATGGTGAAGGTTCATGCCTTTTTGGAGATATAGTAAGGCAGTAAAAACATACGGGCAACTCGGAAGGCACCATGCACTCAGATCACGCAAGTGACTGCCATGGGCAACATTTCAGATACTGAAGAGACAGTTAAAGCTTCCTGCTCAGCCTTTAAACATGATAGTGTTGCACCTTTAAAATTGACTGAAAAATCACCACTCCCACCATTCTGATTGCAGATCGACCTTCCTGGTGGCAAAACCCAAGTCCTGAATATCCAACAAATATATAGAATCAACTGACATTCACATGAATATGATAAGGAAAGTTCAGCCGAAACTCATTCTGATACTGATGATTGGCTTCATTGGCATGGCAACTTGGACGATCCATACAATCAGGAACATGATCTCAAGGTTGATGATAAGGATGATATGAGTCTTTCTGATGATTCTAATGTCATTGCTGAGGCAGAACAGCCAAATGTACATGTCATCCCTAACATTGCAGGCTTAATTATATCAGTTCGAAAGCCAAAATGTAATGCAACTATAGTTGGTAACAACTCTGCGCCTGTCATCACACAGGAAACACGAAAAGCAAAAGGGAATAAACAACAGTAGAGTGTTGATCTGTATTTCATATTTCTTTTGGTTTTCTGTTTCTTATAATAGGGCATAGCATTTATTTTGCAATTTTCTTGGTCATTATTGAGGAATGTTTCATATTCAAGCGCATATAATGAAAAGACTGTTAATACAGTATATTCATGGAACATATACGTTGGACTCATTGGAATATTGTTTGTTTAATTTTCAAGATAGATTTGAAGGTCGGATATGTTTAAGATGAATAGAAGGTAGGCAATAATGAGACAATAGGTATAGTCGAAACTAAAATATTTGTGGTGATTGACACATACCACAACATACTGGAATTCCCCACTGTATCAGATTAAATACAATTCTGGTCGTCTTTCATCTACTTTCATAGTCAAACTACCATGTCGGGATAAAAAATTATCAAATTGTATTTGTGATAATCAACTGAATTAAAACAAGATTGGTAATGGTCAATATCATCAATATGTATAGCTCAGTTGATTAAATCCAGGATTGCAAAAGTCGCATATGGAGTATTTTGAATCTGTTGTTGAACCGGTCTAATTACCCAGCAATTTGGACAGTTCCAACATGTGGAGTCAATCCAGACCATTCTTTCTGGTTCGGTTCTAGTGGAAACCCAAACTGTTGAGTTGGAAATGGTTCAGATCCAATCTGAACCCGGACTGGAGGCTCTGGATTGCGACCGTTGCTAATACTAGAAATTGGCCAGAAAGCTGATGGCTCACCGATAACAACCAGACTGCGAGCAACTGGTTGAATGGTCCCAGCTAAGAAGCTGATGAGTACCAAAGGCCTGAAAATAGATGCTGACTCTGAACAGCTAAGCTGTTCTCTATCGCAAGAGGCCTATTAGTCTAGAGAACATCTGATCAAAAGAAAACAACTGGTCCAGACGTACAAGCCCGTGAGCTTGATATCATATATGATACCAATGGTCTGAATACGATCTAATAACCATAATGTTATACTTAAATAATACCTTCAGAGTGGGGACATACACGATTATTTGCAACGGCATCGGCTGTCACTAGTCTCAGAGGCCAGTGCGAAGCTTCTCGAAATGACAAAGTTCTTGAACTGCGGAGCCTACTGAACTGCAAAGTACTCGCACAGTAAAGCTTCCTGAACATTGACTCTTCTCAACCAGCGGCGCTTCTCTACCAGCACATTTTCTCTCTGGTAAACATATCCCGAGCGCACCGCTCTGGCCAGAGCGAAGCAAGAATAGAGTTGCTCCGAAACTCTCTGTGCAATCAAGGCTAGAGTATACATCGCTCCAAAACTCTCTATGCCACGAAAGCTAGAGAATGCACCCCTCCAATCAACAAAGCTCGAGAAAGCTAATCTCTACGCAACAAAAGCTAGGGAATGCTACTCTCTACCCAACGAAAGCTTGAAGCATGCACTGCACAATACAACAAAGCTACTCTATCAAACGCAGCCTATTCGTCTGGAGGTTAATTAGATCGAAAGGATACCACCGGTCTGGAAGACAGGAAGCACAGAGGAGATGCCAGGAAAAATACCAGCGGTCCGAGTATACTCTATTAATAGTGAGGATACGGTGGGCCTGGGAGATTGAGTTCTGCTGTTGTTGTGAAGTTAAGGGCATTAGCTCAAAAGACCGGTGGTGGTTGCGAAAGTAGTTCAGATATAGGAGTTCCAGAGTACGGAGTATAATTAGCAGTTAAGATCGAAGACGAAGATACAAAGACCTTCAGTTTCTTCGAGGGTAGAAAGGTATCAGATCATCAATCACCTTTTCCGTGAGGGGAACAAGCCTTAACAATATACATATATGGAAAGTCATTCTTTTCGTTGTGAATGTTTTAGTTATTTCCACATTCTGAGTGAAGTCCATAATCCGCTGCAATTGAAGTGAGTTCCAATCCGAACACGGCTACTACTTTGACCGGTGAATATGGGGTAACACTCCCGGTGCCATACGAAAAGACTATAGTGGATCGAGAGATACAGAACCGTAGTAGGTGCCAATTGAGCAGATATTGGCTGAATCGTGGTTGCGGTGCTGACACCATAGAAACAAGTGTAGGTACAAGTATTTGTGAGAAAGGGAAAAAACAGGTATAAAGACCTCTGATTCTTTGAGGGTTGAAAGGTATCAACCTTCTCAGCAAGAAGAACAAGCCTTAACAATATACGCATTGGAGATAGTATATTCTTTTCGTTCAGAATCTTTTAGTGATTTCTACATTCTGTGTGAAATGTCTAACCTGACTTTGAAGCTGTTCCAAATTAAGTACAGATACTACTTTGACAGGGTAAAACCTGGAGTGATACTTCCGGTGTTACAGAAAATGTGATAGAGAGAATACACAGAACCAAAAGCACTCTGGGAAAAAATTGAAAATGATTTTGAGAAAGTTATAATGTGCAATAGTTAGTACAAGCTACAGAAACTTGAATCATTCACACTGGAAAACCATTTGTTGGTTAGAGAGTGGATATCAACTCAAGATAGGATTATCAGAGATATTGCCATGTGCAATATCAAAGTCAAAGAAAAAATAAAGAAATTTAATATTCTTTCAAACATTCCAAAATCCGTCAATTGGATCAGGTCTATCATTTCTCTGCAGCTCAGTGGGAAGGCAGATACCACTGCAGACATTATTGCACACTGGGAAACATTGAATATCACCTTCTGCTACGATACACGAATCACCCCCAATTTTACCTTATATGTATCAAATAAATACCAAGGTTGGGACCTAAACACGCAGTTGTACAAGGGTATTATACGCTATAGGTGCAGAGAATGGGGCCAACAGCAGTGGGACGGTTTCAATTGAGATAAATATATCTTGTATGTAAATAAAAAGTTCAACAGTGAGACCAAGGTTGTCTCAGCAACATCAACTTCAGCAATAGATTACCAATCTGTATATTTCTATATTACTGGAGGACTGGGGAAGTAGTGGAAATTGCTCTCGAGAATGTTCTTAGAAGGTCTAGGATATTAGTATGAATGGAATTTAGACTTTGCAATGACTTGGATATGCATATGGATATGGATAGAACTTGATTATGGGCATGGATCTTGAGGATTTCTTTGAAGCATTGTATATTTGAATTTCTGTATGCATTGACTTTCTTTGTATACCTGTCGAGCCTGCAGGACTCAAAGGAGAGTACTGGCAGAGGTTGACTGATGTCACTGTGCAGGGTATGGCCTGGAGGCTCATGACATCATGTGGTGGAATGGTGGATGCCTTCCCAGGCATCGAGCTGAGAGCAACCGCCAACCACTGGGACTTGAGCACATCATTCAGCTCCAGATGCTTGGCCCCAGATATGACTTAACTCTGGACTGGCTTCAGGAATGGTGTGTTCTGGGCAAGACACCCATTCTCTTACACAGAACATTCTCTTTCTCCCTCTTTGCACTTCAAACAATTGGTCACATTCATTCATTTCCTCTGATTGTACTCAATAGTAGGCACGTGTCTGCGGGTTAAAAATTCCTCTGTTGATTACTGAGGCAATTTTTTGTCCATCATATTGGGAAGCACTTTACTTTCATCTCTCCTTAGAATCAGATATCTGTCCGCTATACTTCTACCTGTTGCAAGGGCAGGGGCTCGGCTGGTAGTTTCAGTTGCAGCCAGCTTCAGTTAAATGGACAGTGCATCTATCTTTCACTTTCTAGTGGGTATTGGTGTTGATATCATTATTGCTGTTATTTTTGGTGTTGGTATTGGTATTAGTGTCAGTATCTGCTTTGAGTTTGTATTTGGCTTAGGCTTGGGCAGCAGTTTAGGCTGCATTTGAAGGTATAGTTTTTGATACTGCTCAGGCTTCCTGGGCCCACCTGTCTGTATTGGGTCTGCATGTTTCAAGGCCTCCAAACTGATGCTGTTGGTATCCATTCTTTTTATTACTTTCTTGTTTGGTGTCAAGGTTTCAAGTTTCAGAGTTCTAGAAGTTATAAAAACCAACCTAAAATTGAAAATGACAAGTATGCAAACAAAACATAAGAGTCAATACCTGAAGTCACAGCAATAAATATGGGTTGATACCAAAGCTATCCAATGTTTTGTAGACTAGAGAATAATTGAACAACAGACCAATCCTCCACTAAAACTTGCTCTTTATATACAGTAAATATGACAATTCTCACCTTAATTTACTGATTCAATATATATCCATATTTCATCAAACTTTGCATTCCTCCTTTATACATTTCAAACTCATGCAATCATTTTCCATCAACGTCTTCCCATTCTCTTCAGCCATCATTCATAATCTTTATCCTTTTCTTGAAAATCTATTTTCTTCACTTGAAAACCTGTGTATTATTTTTGTAATACCTAAATCCGTTTCTTTCCAAATAAATGTTACCATACATTATCAATTCCTATTTGGTTACTGATTTTTACTTTATACATGTGTGATATATCAGCAAAAACACAATTGTCTTTTTAAGATTTCTGAGGTTTCTGAGGGGTTTCTGAGGTTTCTGAAATTGGCTGGTAGGGTGTTTTCTCAAATTAGGTTATTGGAAGCTTGATATCATTACTGAGAGAACCAATTGGGTTTTGTGAACTGTGCACTTTCTGATGATAGGAAAATCTATGTTGATGTTTCCATCCCAGCCATTGTACAATTCATCCCTACTGATTTCAGACTTAGAAAACATTCTCTCTAACCTTCAACCCCTGAAGTCTAATTTCCCTCGTTGCACCATCTATTCGCACTGTTGTCACCATCACCATCACCATCACTATCACCTTGACAACTATTTACACCCCTGAAGTATTATATTATTTGCTCTGCCCTTTATTTGCACTGGTATCACCATCACCATCACCATTGCCATCACCATTGCTATCACCATTGCCATCACCATCACCATTGCCATTACTATCGTCATCACCATCACCATCACCATCGCCATCTCCCTGACAACTATTTATACCACTGAATTCTATATTTACTTGCTCCACCGTTTATTTGCACCAGTGTCACCATCACCATCACCATCACCATCACCATCACCATCACCATCACCATCACCATCACCATCACCATCACCATCACCATCACCATCACCATCACCATCACCATCACCATTGCAACCCTCCTCCACCTTCTCGAGTGCTGATCCCCTTCGAACTTTTGCAGATCAACTCTGATTGACTTGTGGGTATGCTCAATCAATTCTTCTCGCCGAGTGCATTAAGACGGTGCAAGCACGCTGCGGTACGTCTATTATTGGCTCTCGACTGGCTGCTCAACAGCTGCTGCGTCGCCTACTGAATTCATCGAACCTTTGCAGTTAAACTCTGATTCACTCGTGGATAGAACCATTCGATTCGTCTTGCCGAGTACATTAAAACGGTGCAAGCACGCTGGGGTACGTCCATTATTGGCTCTCAACTGGCTGCTCTACTGCTGCTGCTGCCCCTGCGGCTGCTGCTGCTGCTTCTCCTGCTGAATTCATCTAACCTTTGCAGTTCAACTCTGATTCACTCATGGATTCGGCCATTCGATTCGTCTCGCCGAGTACATTAAGATGGTGCAAGCACGCTGGGGTACATCAATTATTGGCTCTCAACTGGCTGCTCTACTGCTGCTGCTTCCGCTGCTGCTGCTGCTGCTGCTTCTCCTGCTGAATTCATCTAACCTTTGCAGTTCAACTCTGATTCACTCGTGGATAGAACCATTCGATTTGTCTCGCCGAGTACATTAAGTCGGTGCAAGACCGCTGGGGTACATCCATTATTGGCCCTCAACCAGCTGCTCTACTACTCCTGCTCCTCCTGCTCCTCCTCCTCCTGCTGCAGCACTGACCCCCTTCAAGCTTTTGCAGATCAAATCCGATTGACTTGTAGATATGATTAATCGATTCGTCTTGATGATTACATCAAGACGATGTAAGCACTGTATGTCCATTATTGGCTCTCGACCTGCTGCTCCACTGCTCCACCTCCTCCTCCACCACCACCACCACCACCTCCTCCTCCTCCTTCTCCTCCTCCTCCTGTTCAATTGATCTAACTTTTGCAGTTCAACTTCAATGAATCCATGGATAGGGCCATTCGATTTGCCTTGCTGAGGACATTAAGACGATTCAAGCACGCTGGGGTATATCTATTAGTGTCTCTTGACTAGCTGCTCGATTATTAGCATTATAGTCAGATGGTATGGTAGAGATGAAATAAGATTGTGAAGCGAGTAATTAGTGTCGGAGGCTGGATCTTCGTTTAATGAGAACTCGTATACAAGCATACTTTATTTGGGAAATTGCATTTGTGACCTTAATTGTGAAGTGTAAGGGGCAAAAAAATCAATTTCCACATTGTTTAGTGAGGTTTATAAAGCATTCTTGAATGTCTTCTGAACATCTTATTATATCTTCGCGATGATGCACCCCTGAGTGACATTCTTGTCTACACCCTCATGGTGCTTTGACATTCATAGGCGCAGAATATTTAATAACCTTAATTAACAAAAATTTGTTTTTGCTGATGTATCCTGTTCTGTTCAGGACATTACTTTCTTGACCATGTTTGTTATGCCTAAGTATTATACTACATTATCCTGGAGGCATATATTCTATATTTTATTTCACTTCTTCAACTGCATCATCATTCCTTGCTGTTTCATCATTTGCAGTGCTGCCTAAATTTCCAGTATTCTGGCTCTCATTGTAATAGTTTGGTGCAACTGTACTAGTTCATGGACTTGCTGCTAAATTGTTCTATTTATGCAGCTTCTCCAGTCTCTGGGCCTCAAAGCAGCTACTGGAATGTCATTCCTCTTTGTATGCCTATCGTCATTTCTCTCTATTGGCATATTTATGGCTATGCTGAAAGTATCTATAGAAATGGCCATTCTTACCATTGTTGTTACCATCACCATAGCCATAAACATATTACTCTATATGACTCCGGCTTCTCCCACAATCTTATCATATCTATCACTAACTTAAATATTGATGGTGATCCAGATGAAGTATTCTCTTTCTGGGATAGCCATTCTCGCCTACTCATTAGTTGTTGCATTGCATATGTCCATATATATATATACTGCTGTTGATGTGCCCAACCTCTTCCAGCAGTTCAGAAATGCTGAGAGTATTGTTCCAGAATCGATTCAAGGTTAAAATTCAATCATTGATATTTACTTGTTGATCACTATTGTTGTTGTTGACTTAATTCCCTGTTTCTGTTTTTGCCAAGTCTTATTTGGTGGTTTTTAAAGATAAGTCAAATTGTTTCACTTTACTACAACAATAGTTGACAATGTTAACAGCTTGGTTATCTTGTAACAAAATAATTTTGTCTCTATGATCTGTTGAAAATTGTACTTATTAAATTGAAGGCTAGACAGATGTTATGAATTTGCAAATTGCATAAAAAAATTGTACATCTAATATTTTCTACCCATTGCATCTATTAGTTTTTTCTCAAGTATACTATTCAAGGGTGCTAGGTTTCATTGCGAATTCAAGCCTAGATCTGATATTGATAGATTCATGAACAATATAGGATATCGGGAATACCAAAAATCCATAGCCACAAGTACCAATATCATGATATCACCCTGAACTGTTCACCAGGATTACTATGATCATGATCACAGACCGAAAAAAGCCACCAACAACTGCCACGCCAATCCCCAATTGATCCAAGCTGAAATCCAAAACTATCTACCATTACTCTGTGGGTAATTGTTCCAATTTCTCATAAGCATTTCTAAAGACATAACTCAATATCTCATTATATTCTCCACAGATGGCCCACTGCAGTTTAAATAAGACACATATAACATTACTAACCCTAGCAAAATTTGAGGAAAACATTAAAATTAAACCTATAATCATAGTCACATCCAAAAAATATGCATGGTGACTGGAATACAAAAATGCTGTCTTCATTATAATATCCTTCTGTGTTTCCAATGGGACAGGCCGGGCTGCAGTCAGGACTACGGCATACAGGCCAGGCCATCAGGGCACCCGGAATTGATAACTGTGCAGACCAGGTGTCACGGTTGTGTCGAGTGAGAATCGAGGGAGGAATATGGATCGGTCATTGGCATACAGGAATACGAAGGGAATCAGGTTTTGTTGGTGAGAATCAGGTTTTGTTGGTTAGAATCAGGTTTTGTTGGTTGCGTTGAAAATATGGGGTGATGGTTATGGCGTAGGCTGTGGACTGAAAGGGTTGAGTACATAGTTGGGTGGAGTTAGGATGTATTTTGGAACGAGTGAGCAAAGGTGACGACGGTCGCATTAACTGTATATAAAGATGCTGGATTCGCGGAGGATAGGTTTGTTTTTCACTCGTTCTCTAGTCTACAAAACAATCAATAGCTTCGGCACCAACCTCTGTTCACTTCTGTGATTCCGGATTTCAAGTCTCTAGTTTGTTACGCAGTATCCGCGATCACTGTATCCTTCCGTTTGGTTTTGATAACCCCTAGAACTCCGAGCCTTGAAACCCTGACAGAAGAACGAGTCTACAATCGATTCTACCGGTTATATTTCAGTATATGTGCCACTACTTTCATCAAAGCGGTTGTTACTTTTGCCACAGACCTTGCAACCCCCTTTGTTCCGTGTTTAAGTCAGTTGGAAAATTCGAAAACAAGGTCACAGTACACAGCGTTTGGAGACACTCCTGGGTTGCGTGCCTGCGGAAACACCGACGAGAAGGGTCCACGCTGTTTTAAATGCCAGCATATGACAGCAACAAACATCAACAATCCCGAATCAATTTTCTCGACCTAGCTGGTCAAACCATCAAACTCTTCGAACAAGAACCCCTGATTGCCATTGATAGCATCGACGCTATCCTCAACGAACCAGAGGAACCTTTGGAAGCATACTTTTGGGACGAACCACAAGCGGTATCTCCTTGGAATAGCTACTGGACAGACGCAGCAAGCAACGGAGGAGGCCTCCAAATCGACAACGCAGTATTGAAAAACTTCTGGATCAAGTATTGCGGTCTTCACGTTGATTGCCAGAACGAGGAACCGTGCTACTGCGAACACAACTGCGGAGGGACGCATACAACAATCGGCAGAGCAGCAGAAGCTCAATCAATAAAAACTGAATCCACGATCAAAGCAACACAGAAGGACATAGAAAGCCAGATCTCATGGGCGGATTACAACGAACGAAAAGCGAACAAGGGCATGGGAGTGGACCACGAGTTACATCCGGCCCCTTTACCAACTCCGCTGATCATCGTAACAACACCCAGCAAACAGGAGGTGTTATTCTGGTAGATGGTCAACCCGTTTCTAGAAGCAGAAATCGAAGCGGCAGTTCAACAAATCCAAGACAACATAGACAAAGTCAGAGACTGTTTGTCAGAACCTCGCCTTCTCACAGCCACCTCTCTACATCATCAGAAAGATGTCCGGAGAATCCTCGAGACCAACTCGCGACGTCACGTTAACTGGAGCTGTACAAATAGAACTAGAAAACGTGGCAGCAAAAAATACAGAAATCATGAACGAAACACAGCTCAGCAATCACATCACGGACATCAACAAAGGGCTAACAGCACTAAGCCAACTACCGACAACCAGCAGATTGAACGAATTGCTCAAGGAACAGCAATCTGTGATGAATGCGGAAGCACGAATATCGGAGTTGTTGGCAGAAGGAGACAAAGTTGTCCAAGAGAGGGATAACTTGAAGCAGGAGTTACTGCTTACCCAACAAGCAGCAACCGCCGAAACGACACCGCAGGCATGCAGCCATGGGGATCTGGAAGAAGAAGTCCGGATTCTAAAACAAGCATTGAAGGAATCAAATCCAGACCTGGCGGAACTGAAGAAAGATCTGAAAGATGCTCAGGCTCAAATGGAAATATTCAGGGACCTGGCAGAGGAGAATCGACAGCAGGTAACCAGGATCCTGAAATTGACGGAAGGAAGAAGGGGAGAAACAGGGGAAAGGACGGACAGGGAAGAGCATGAGGAAAAGGTAAATGACATTACCAGCTTCTCGGGAGAAGATAGAAAGGAACTTCGAGGGTGGAAGGTGCAGTTGGCGTTGAAGATATCCGGAAAACCAAAGGTATTCAGCAACGAACAGAAGAAACTGAGGTATGCTGTTGGATGTCTAAAGGGAGTGGCTCTGGCACAGTTAATGCCACACTGTGACGAAATATCAGGGGAAGTTAAGCTCAACACCTTGAAAGACCTAGTTGACCTGCTGGATGTAGCATTAGGAGATCAAGACAGAGCAGCAACAGCAAAGAGGGAACTCGCTAAACTCAGGCAACGAGACCGTGAATTCTCCCAGTACTACGCGGAATTTCAAAGATACGTAGTAGACACCAAATGGAACAAATCTGCGCAACTAGACGCATTACGAAAGAGATTGTCCAACAAGCTCAAAGACTCCATACAACATATCGAGGAGCCAGAAAGCATGATCGAATTCGTCAAAATGGTGTCAAAAAGAGATTCGCAACTGAGAAGGAGAGCGGCGGAAAAGAAATCTGGGAAATGGGAAGGTTACAAGAAGTCTGATTCGACAACCAACACCACATCCGCCCCAGACTCGGCACCTGCGGGATCAGTTGCAGGCTATCATGGCCCCGCCCCAATGGATCATTCGGCAGTGAAAGGAAAGAAAATCACACCTGAGGAAAGGAAGAGACGAAGGGAAGGAGGATTATGTATGTACTGTGGGGATAGCAGACATTTCGCGGCATCATGCCCAAGGAAGCTGAAGGCAGCATCAGGACAAATGGAAGTGTCACCGTTTAGGAAGGCAGCAAATGAAGGGGATGCAGATTCAACAACAGGAAAAGGAAAGGAAGTGGAATCGGGAAAAGCTTAGTCCAGTGCAATAAGGATGGCAATTGCGCTGGAAACGAATCTCCTTTGTCAGTTAATGCTAGTTTTGGTATTTCGCAGTGTTTTATATCAAGCGCAGAAATAAAAGAGTCTTCTATGGAAAGCAAACATCTCGTTGTGAAATGCTCGCTGAAAATAGAAGACAAGATCATTGATACCCACGCTTTGATAGACTGCGGAGCTACTGGAATAGCATTCATTGACAAAGATTTCGTTTGCCATCATCAAATACAAGAAAATGAATTCAAAGAATCAAGAGAATTGGAAGTTATAGATGGAAGGCCCATCGAATCAGAAACCATCACCACTATGGCTAAACTGGACTTAGGCATATGTGGACATCAGGAACAACTACCAGTATTCGTTACGAAACTCAGACACTATCCAATCGTGCTCGGGTTACTATGGCTAAAACTTCACGATGTTGCAGTCAAGTTTCAAAACAAAAGAATAGGATTCGAAAGCAATTATTGCCAGAAACATTGCCAACATCATTTGAGCGTATGGGTATGGGCAAATCATATGGAAACAACGGAATCCGATGGACCAAAACTGGACATATGTGCCATAGCAGCAGCCCCATTCATGAGACGGAATAAGAAGGAGAAACTCAAGGTGTACGCGGTAACCTTATATGAAATCAACAAGGCCCTAGAAGTGAAGGACCTTCAAGAAAAACCACTGGAACATTAAATTCCTAAGGAATATCATGAGTTTCTCCCCCTCTTTGATAAAGTAATCGCTGAAAGACTACCACCACACAGACCATACGATCATAAGATTACACTCCAAGACGGATTCACCCCACCCTTTGGACCAATATACAGCCTGTCAAGAGAAGAACTTCAGGTCCTAAAAGAATGGATTGAAAAGAACTTGTCAAAGGGTTTCATCAGATCGTCATTATCACCATGCGGAGCACCGGTGTTGTTCGCACCTAAACCGAATGGAGGCTTACGACTATGCGTGGACTACGGAGGACTCAACGAAGGAACCATAAAAAATCGATATCCATTACCATTAATTCAGAAAACCTTGTTCAGATTGTCAAAAGCCAAGTGGTACACCAAATTGGATGTCCGAGACACCTACAACATGATTCGAATAGCAGAAGGAGACGAATGGAAAACGGCGTTGAGGACTCGTTATGGCCTGTTCAAATCCCTCGTTATGCCCTTCGGACTCACCAATGCACCAGCTAGCTTTCAGGAATTCATCAACGATACTCTTCGTCCCTTTCTGGACATCTTCTGTACGGCATTCCTGGACGACATCCTTATCTACAGTGACAATTCAAAGGAACATAAGCAACACGTCAGAGCAATAATGACGATGCTTAAGAAAGCTGGTCTGTATCTGAAAGCGGAAAAATGCGAATTCCATCAACAGGAAGTGAAGTATCTGGGATTGATAGTTGGGGTAAATGGAATTAGAATGGATCCGGAAAAGGTAACAGCGGTTAAGGAGTGGGAAGCACCAGGCAAGCTCAAGGAAGTTCAAGCATGTTTATGATTCGCAAACTTCTACCGAAGGTTTATAAGAAACTATAGCCGAGTGGTCCAACCATTAACCAAACTTATCAAAAAGCTGGTACCCTTCCACTGGGGCCCTGATCGAAAGAGTGCATTCGCCGAATTGAACGAAGTATGTACAACAGCACCAGTCCTAGCACACTTCGACTACGAAAAGGAAATCGACCTGGAAACTGACCTGTCGAGTTATGTATCCGCGGGAGTATTATCACAGTACGACGATCAGGGAATCCTCCATCCAGTGGCATTCATTTCAAAGAAACATACACCAGCGGAAGAAAATTACGAAATCTATGATCAAGAGCTAGGAGCCATCGTTGAAAGCCTGGAACAATGGAGACTGGAATGTGAAGGGTCAGTACATCCTATTGAAATACTGACAGACCATAAGAATCTCGAGTACTTCATGACGTCAAAGCTACTCAATAGAAGGCAAACAAGATGGTTGGAATTCCTGTCAAGATTCAAGTTCAAGATTATATACTGTCCAGGAAAACAGGGTCAGAAGCCCCATGCACTCACCAGAATGCCAGGAGACATTCCTCCGAAGAGGGGGGCAGAAAAACCCAACAAATCGTGCTGAAAACAGAAAATCTTGACCAAAGAATACAGAAGGGATTGGTCGTAGCATTTGCGGAAGTAGTCAGTCGAGAAGCAGATGAAGTCAGCCCAGAAGAGTTGTGGAATTGAATGCAAAGGGTGTGCAAGAACTGCCCGTATGATAGCAGCAAAGGACTATGTGCCAACGCCACGGAAATCGTCAGCGAAGAAAAATCAAAGCAACTTCACATGATAAAGAATCACCACGATACACCAGCAGCAGGACATCCAGGACGAGCAAAAACTTTCGAACTTCTCAAAAGAAATTATCAATCGCCAGGTATGAGGAAGGATGTGAATAGGTATGTACGAAACTGCCACATATGTCAACGCAGCAAAGCAACTCACCCGAAAACCCACGGATGGTTGAAACCACTGGAAGTACCACAACAACCATGGAAGAATCCAAGTATTGACTTCGTGGTGGGATTGCCAGAAAGCGAAGGGTATAATGCCATATGGGTAGTAGTGGATAGACTGTCGAAAATGAAGCATTTAGTGCCATGTCGAGACGATACAGATGGAATGAAACTGGGCGAAATGTTTATATGAGAAGTGTTCAAGTTACATGGGTTACCAGACACCATAGTATCGGACAGAGGACCTCAATTCGCTTCGGAGTTCTGGAGACATATCTGCGAAAGACTAGGAATCGAACGAAAGCTGTCAACCGCATTTCATCCACAAACCGATGGTCAAATGGAACGAATGAACGCCATTATGGAACAGTACCTCAGAGCCTTCGTCAATTATCAACAGAACAACTGGACACAGTGGCTGCCAATGGCAGAATTCGCATCGAACAACCACACCTCGGAAACAACAGGATGCTCACCATTCTTTGGCAATTGCGGGTTTCATCCAAGAATGACCTTTGACCAACATCCGATTCAGAATGGAAACAATATCAGGGAAGTAAACGCAAATACCCTCTCCCAGAAAATGAACGATATCTTCCAACAGATGTAGGCTGAGATGACCCGAGCACAAGATATCCAAGTGGAACAAGCGGACAAGCATCGACGGGAGGGAGTGCAGATGAAGGTTGGGGACCGAATCTGGATGGACGCCAGGAACATTACAACACAACGACCCAGCAAGAAACTTGACTGGAAACGCCTGGGACCTTACAAGATTACGGAGGCCATCAGTTCATGGGCCTATCGGTTACAGTTACCCAAGGATCTCCACATTCATCCAGTACAACCAATCTCCCGCCTGACCAAAGTATCGGAAGACCCCTTACCAGGGCAAATCGAATCCGCACCACCTGCAGTTATTGTGGACGGAGAAGAAGAATACGAAGTGGAACGCATTGATGACTCGACAGTGTTTCGACGACAACTGCAGTACCTAGTCAAGTGGAAGGGTAATGATGAACAATGCTGGGAACCGGCAATCAATGTGGACGGACTTCAGGCAATCGATGTATTCCACAAAGAACAACCTGGCAAACTCAGATAAATAGCCTCGTAGGAACTCGGCCTGTGGAAGGGGGAGCTACTGTCACGGTTGTATCGAGTGAGGATCGAGGGAGGAATATGGATCGGTGATTGGCATACAGGAATACGAAGGGAATCAGGTTTTGTTGGTGAGAATCAGGTTTTGTTGGTTAGAATCAGGTTTTGTTGGTTGCGTTGAAAATATGGCGTGATGGTTATGGCGTAGGCCGCAGACTGAAAGGGTTGCGTACATAGTTGGGTGGAGTTAGGATGTATTTTGGAACGAGTGAGCAAAGGTGACGACGGTCGTGTTAACTGTATATAAAGATGCTGGATTCGTGGAGGATAGGTTTGTTCTTCACTCGTTCTCTAGTCTACAAAACAATCAATAGCTTCGGCACCAACCTCTATTCACTTCTGTGATTCCGGATTTTGAGTCTCTAGTTTGTTACGCAGTACCCGCGATCACTGTATCCTTCCGTTTGGTTTTTATAACCCCTGGAACTCCGAGCCTTGAAACCCTGACACCAGGCCTATGCTTCGAAGCCTGGCAATAACTGTAGACGACTGGACTGACTATAGTCTTTTTGATAATCGTATACACCACCATTGCAGTTGGCAATCTGTAGTGGTTCAGAGTATATTCTAGTAGTCTCTAGATGTTGCCACTCAGTTCTTCACAATATATGACTCACACCATTGGCTTCCATCATATATGCATATGTGGTGAGAAAGAGTGCCAAGGCCGCATAACTCTTGTACTATATATCTCGAAACTATTGTTACCTACAGGTACCCACAGTTAAACTGTAGGCCATGAGAACTATGGTTGGCCCAGTCACCCATGGTTTCCACCAGCGTGATGCCTGTAGATATAGGCCGTTCATCGGCCTGGCCTCTCACGCACGGGCCAGGCCAGTTCTGACCTGAAACTGGCCCGCCTGGCCCATTGGGAACACTGCTACCCTTCCTGAAAAATAAGCACAAAGTAAACGAATGCACAATTGAGACGTCCACATTCCCTGTAAAGGAGATAGGTTTTGTTACTCTAAAGATAGAAATTGTATGAGACACATTGTTGACCTGAAGATATATGTTCGGTGACTGACCTGACCCTAGGTGATTTCGTGACTACATCTTCTAAGGTCCTCTTTGTTAACCTTCAGAGCAGCGCGCATAATCAATTGGATACGTTTCGTTACTTTCGTATACGAGTCACCCTTCTGGATATCAGGCGTGATGTTACAGTGGGCATTCTTCAAGGTCAAATATGAGGATGGGACGGCGCCGGCATTTTCGTGGACGTTACGACTAGCCCCATGATATAGTAATATTTTGATGACCTCGGGATCTCGAATCGTAATTGCGAGATGTAATGCCGTTTGTCCAAATTTATCGACTGCATCAATATTCGGCTGGCGGCGAAGTACGCGGCGAACGGCAATATCTCTGGTAAAAATCGGGAGTTAGCAGCTCTCGTGGATGTTACAGTCAATACACTTACCGAATGTGTCGGTGTGAGATCCAGCCAACCACAAGATGGAGGACAGTGAAGCCTTCGTTGTTACGGGAATCAATGAATGCTCCAGACATCAAAAATAGCTCAAATGTTGCATCGGATTCCAGTTTCACCGCTTCGTACAAAGCAACTGCATTATTCTTTTTCTCCAAATAGCCTCTATCAAGAAAGTACCGCACAATATCAATGTGCCCACGCCTGAGAGCACAATGTAGTGCATCACGATCTTCCACAGTAGCAACAAACATGTCAGCTCCGTAGTCGAGGAGACTTAACACAACGCGACCCCTTCCTTCTGAAGCGGCAATGTGCGGCGGTGTCACTCTATACCAGTTCTCTGTATTTGGGTTGGCACCAGCTTTTAATATCAAACTAATGATGCCATCCGGACTGACTGCAGCAGCCCTATGTAGAGGTGCCTCCCCCTAGTGGTCAACTATGTCTACATATACACCGTAGGCGATAAGGAGCTCAATAATCGATTTTCGATGTAGCGATACTACGACAAAAAACGGTGTTTGTCCTTTATAGTTTCGCACGTTGCAATCGTAGGCACCGTTCAAGTTGCGTTCAGCGGCGTTCGTTGATCTTGTGCGCGTGCCGATCGTTGTATGGGAGGATTCATCCAGTGTTCTCAACCGTCCCGTCCTGGCATCTCAATGACGACCGGATGGCCGGTGTCTGCCGGGGACGGAATTTTCACCGTCCCCGTCCTGCCTCAAAAAGACGGCACCGTTTCCGTCCTGCCCTCGGACGGACGGCATGACACCGTCCCGTCCCGTCCTGAGTAGTTCCCGGACGGACGGGACGGTTGAATTCACTGGATTCATCCTGAATCTGTGGTGCGGCAGTGCCCTGTACACCATGGTCGATTAACATACTTACTATGTCAGTATGGCCCTTCATTATAGCTCGATGAAGTGGCGTATCTCCGCTTCTATCTCGGCTGTGTATGGCGGATTTGTAGTTCAAGAGCTATTTGCGAACTACCATCCTCTGCGGCTCTGTGCAATCCAGACTCCCACAAAAAATCAGGGTTCTCCAAAGAGTCTAAATGGCCGTGATCCTGCAGTAAGATATCTAACATATCGAGATTGTTATCGGCTGACGCACTGTGGATCAACATAGCGGTGAAATTGCGTTCTCGTAACTCTTGAGCGAGCACCGTTGAAGGTCTGGCACAAAAGTTATGCCTAGCAATTTTACAAGTCGGTCCGATGATGAAAGCGACGTTGGTCTTAGAGCATTTGTAAATAGCGGCGCAGCCCCAAATGGAACCCTTCCGGAGGTTCTTCAAACAGTTGTAGCAATGCAACATGACCCATATGTGCGGCCTCTCGAAATAATGAAATATAAGGCATCTGTTCCATTTCATGTTGGCCAATGTTGCGATCGGGGTTAGCCCAAGCTGGTTGAAATCGAACATCAGTTTTGTTCTGACCCATTCGTGGAATCGGCCCATCCATGGATGGGTCGTACCATCCATGGACAGGGCGGTTCCATGAATGGTACCACCATTCATGGGACAACCAAAAAAGGAAAAAAAATCAAATTAAATTTGCACCACTAAGAGGACTATTGAGCGCTGGCAATTTAATTGTTGATAAAGTTAACTGAGTAAAATAATTACAGATGAAGTCAGCGAAGCCAGCGAAACCAGCGAAGCCAATGAAGCCATTAATTATCCACTATACAAATCTCATCAAGTTCAATTTAGGAGGAGCTGGAAGATGAAGTGGCTTTTTTGAATAGCTACATAGCTGATGCTATTAATCAAATGAATGAGCTAAGAGACCTAGTTCAGAGTCTCAAAAGGGGTTGAGAAAGTCATTTGGTAGAGTATACTGTGTAGGTAGTGAGGAAGTAGTTAACAGTATAGTTTGGGCAAAGCGAAGCGATTTTGATATTTATTTATATAGAAGTGAAGTGGAGACAACTGATTGTAAAAGAATGCAGAGCAGCAAAGCGAAGCCAGCTGACTTATAAGAGGTTTATAGAAGTGAAGCGAAGATCACTGACTTGTAAAAGAGATTATAGAAGTAAAGCAAAGACAACTGATATGTAAAAGACACTTATAAAAGGAAAGCAAAGCAAAGACAACTGACTTGTAAGGGATTTATAGAAGCAAAGCGAAGCCAACTAACTTATAAAAGAAATTTATAGCAGCGAAGCGAAGACCACTGACTTGTAAACAAGATTTATAGAAGTGCAGTGAAGACAACTGATATGTAAAATACATTTATAAAAGGGAAGTGAAGCAAAGTAAAGACAACTGACTTATAAAAGAGTTGTGTAGAAGCGAAGTGAAGGAGTAGTATTTATATTTTTTATATTTTTTTATAGGCCAAGCTATTTAATTTGTGTAATTTCGGTTGTCCCATTCATGGAACCGCCCTGTCCATGGATGGTACGGCCATCCATGGATGGGCGGCTACCACGAATGGGTCACAACAGTTTCTTTTCAAGCACCAGAACACCGAATTTCGTCCAGAGGTCTTTATTGCAAGGGTCTAGTTGGAACGAATGCCAAATCCAATATTCAATCACATAGTCCAGTAACATATACTTTCTCCGTATCCGGGGCAAAGGGGCTTTGGCGAGATGCCAGACGTAATTAATATGATGCGAATTCTGCCAGGGACCCGATCTTCCGTGAAGATATCCACACATGCGAGTTGCTATGGTTGCACCTGCAAGCATGTGGTTATTCCGAATTGCATCTGCGAGATCAACCATATTGTGCTGCGGCGAATGGAGCAATTTGGGTGTCGAAGTCGCTAAGGGAGAGATATGCAACGCAAATTTCGCCAATCTCTTTGTCGGTTTGTGATATATCGATTCGATATTTCGATAGAGGGTGACGTTGCACCGGTAGGGAGAGAAGAAACTTCTTAATTGTGCTGTGTATCAAGCGAACGACGTTATCGTTGCCCAAAACAACTACATTCATACAGGTTTGTATAACTTTTAGCCCATCGATAGCTATCCGACTTTCGGGCCATGATATATCGGTGCAGATAATAGCAATAGCTTCTCGGAGCTCGTCTAGATTTAACGGCCGTTTAGCACCAATGACCCACTTGAATACCTTCCACGCCGTCTCCCCCTAGCTTAAAGCATCGATCTTCTTCAATATTCGCCGGTATGTTTCTTCCAGATATTTCGGGAGTTTCCTAAGAAGCGTACGGATATCTTCCTTGGACATGGCTTGAAAAATATCGTGCAATTGAAAGGATACCCACAGAAACCTGGTTGCATCAGCAAAGAGCAATGTGGTACGGGTGATATGGGGATATCCTCACATTCCCCGCGCCCCTTTGGCCAAGGTACTTATTATTTCATCAATCAGGCTCTCAGACCAGCCGGCCTCACTGGCACGGAATTTCGTTTCCACCGAATCCCTAACCAGTAAAGATATATCCGGAAAAACTCGACTCTCACTAAACCTTAGTAAGAGTACGCTGAAACACTTGTCATATACTTCTCGCATCTCGAAAACCGTTTCCCTGCTGGAAAGCAATATTTTGACGATTACCCGCTTTTGTTCCATCCAGTGTTCTCAACCGTCCCGTTCGTCCTGGCAAGATCTCGGACGGCACTGCCGTCCCCGGCCGTCGGACGGGACGGTTGAGATCACTGGTTCCATCAAGCTTTTTGGCTGCGTTGATTGGGATTTTGTTGATGTGGGTGAGCAACTGCTTCGCGAGAGTCCCGAAAATAACTGAGGGCTTCATGGTTTCGGGCTCTTGGTACTGGCAGTAAAAGTATGCAACTCGACTTCGCTTGCATGTCTTAGCTGGACGCAAGCAACCTGATTGGTCGATTTTGCTTGCTGCCATGTCTTCGCTGGACGCAAGCAAATTGATTGGTAGAGGCAAAATGGTCCGTGCGGACCCACTAACTTAGTGGATTTCGAAAACATTTCACTTGAGTGCACTGGATCATATTTCACCAAAAGGCAAAGAGCAATAAGGTCGTTCAGAGACGAACTCTCTAAGAGATGGGGTAGTGTTGTAGCTAACATAATACCCTCTGAGCGGGGACACACACGTGTTGAGAGCAAATCAGAGAGGAAGAACGAATGTACTGAATTGTCTAAAGTACAAAAAGAGAGAAAGAGAAAGCTCTATATAAGAGAATGGGTATCATACTCGGAACGTACCGTGCCCGGAGCCGGCCCGGAGTTAAGTCATCTCCGGGGCCGAGCATCCGGAGCCGGATGACGTGCTCAAGTCCGGGTGGATGACCGGTGCTCTCGGCTCGATGCCCGAGAAGGCTCCGGCCACACCTCCGAATGACGTCAAGAGTCTCCAGGCTAAACCCCGAGCAGTGACGTCAGTCAACTTTCGCCAACAACACGATCACTCTCGACAAGACCGATTAGGATGTCAACGGCTATCACTCGTCTCGGAGGCCAGAGCGAAGCTAGAGAACGCACCGCTCCGAATAGCGAAGCTACTCTCTACCCAACGAAGCTAGAGAACTCACTGCTCCGAATAGAGAAAGCTAATCTCTACCCAACGAAGCTAGAGAGTGTACCACTCCGAACAGCGAAGCTAGAAAAAGCTAATCTCTACCCAACAAAGCTAGAGAACGCACCACTCCAAACAGCGAAGCTAGAGAAAGCTACTCTCTACCTAACGAAGCTAGAGAATGCATCACTCCGAACAGCGAAGCTACTCTCCGCCCAACGAAGCTAGAGAATCCACCGCTCCGAACAGCGAAGCTACTCTCTATCGAACAAAGCCTATTCGTCTGGAGGTCATTAGATCGAAAGGATACCAGTGGTCCGGAAGACAGAAGCCGCGGGGTTGATGTCAAAAAGGATACCAACGGTCCGAGGCTATCCAAGTACAAGGAATTTTTTCAGATGTGCCAGATGAAAGTTACCCATGATTATAGTGTGTGTTATAGTGTAACAATGGTTGGGGATTTGAAATATATATCATAGTATTTAGTGGAGGATTGATTTGCTCTGCACTTGTTTTCTCTTCAATAAAGCAATAAAATATGGTTTGCCACCTGTTCTGTTCACCACAGTGATTCCTGATGAGTCCCTTGTTCTGTTCCTTTCAGGGATTCCCACCCCAGAATCTTAACCCAAGTTATTATAACCCCTAGATCTCACAACCTTGTTTGGTACTAAATCCTTGACATTAGCATGCCTCTGTACATTCATGATCTTAATATGTACTTCTTTTGTTTTGTTTTAATCATACTGTATGCACTCCTCCATCTGTAGGATGAGCCGCAATGATCTCAACCGTCCCGTCCGACGGCCGGGGACGGCAGTGCCGTCCGAGATCTTGCCAGGACGGACGGGACGGCGCCAAGACCGTCCGTCCCGTCCTAGCTTAAGAATGACAGCTGGACGGCCGTTGTTTGCCGATGACGGTGTTTTCGTCGTCCTCGGCCAACATCCACTGTCAGTGTTCGCAACCGTCCCGTCCGTCCGGGATTGGTCAGGACGGGGACGGACGGCAAGAATCCGTCCGTCCGAGAGCAGGACGGAGACGGCGCCGTCGTTTTGAGGCTGGACGGAGACGGACGGAAAGGACGGCCGTCGACGGAGAAGTCTTAGCACACATAACAAAGATTATAAGAAAATCATTTCAATTACTATTCTGACCGTGATGCAAGATCTGTGAGCATCTGATCCATCCATACCATTTCTGACTCTGTTTCTCCAAAGATTACGCCCTCTGCACCCAGGATTTCATACATTCCGAAGCCTCTATAACATTATCGGGCTTGATTGGGTTTAGTCTAAGGATATACAGTAACCGCCCGATGACGGTGGATGACGGCCGACATTCCGTCCGTCTTGAGGAAGGACGGAGACGGACGGCCTTGGCGCCGTCCGTCCGTCCTGGAGAAATCTCGGACGGACGGGACGGTTGAGAACACTGTCCACTGTCCCCGGCCGTCATTGGGCGGTTACAGAATATACAGAATATATTTAGATGATTTACAATCATGATTGATAATCCAGTCCTGATTGCGCTCGGCAAGAGTTATTAATGGATGTTTCTATGGATAGACCATATCTCAATTGTACTATAGTTCTCAAAAGCAAGTGGAGGCAAAAGTCATGTATATAAAGGCCGAACCTCAACCTGATCATTCATATTCATCTTTATCTACCATCCATTCTTCGATTCAGCAATCTAAATGGCTAGCCTACCTGAGGCTCCCCCTTTGACCCCCATTTCATCGATGCTTGCTGGTATCGATCCAGATGAATTCGATGACCCAGAATTCTCGGATGATGGCTCCAGTTTTCTCAGCAGCGCACCGAATACTCTCATGACACCCGTATTTGGCAATGGCAGTAGTTCACCCGATTCCTCAGCATCTGACACTACAGCCACCCCTGGAAGTATGATATTCAAAAGAAAGAGGATCAAGCGTAAGAGTTATGTGTTCGAATCTGCCAATGGTCAAGAGCATACTTCGAAGGATGGCAAACTACGCTGACGTTGCCTACAATGAGTATTCCTGCCATGTCAGATGAACCAGAGCATGTATTCAGCAGTGCAAAATTGCTCATCAGTGACCTAAGAAACCGCTTGGGAGATGATATTATACAGGCCTCCGAATGTCTGAAATCGTGGATACAGCATGGCTTGGTCTTTGGAGAAACGGAATCGGACATGGTACGGATGGAGCAGATGCTACAGGATCTTGCTTCAAGGTCAGGATAATTGCACTGAGTTTAATATGATTATGTTTTATGTACACTGAGAAATCAGCATCAGTCGTCTCAATTGCCCGGCCGGACTAGTTGGCAAGCGGCCACTTATGGCCCAGCTCGGTGACAGCTGTGTGACAGCTGAATATCCGTGGAGCAGTCTGAGAGCAATTCAGGCCGAAAAGCCACGGCTCCAATTAGGTTACCTCCGGAAAGCGGGGTATGAAGTCATCATTGTATCAAGCCCAGGCTTTCACCACCACCGCGCAAGCTCTGACTGACTATTGGCCCAAGCACTACTGACACCACCACTGACACCACAACTACACGTTTTTTTAGTTAATCAGATGCTAATCACAGTAGTGCATTGGTATAGCTGCTCAAACTGCTGCTTGACCGCCTGACACTGCCGGGCTCAAAATGGTGGCGAAGCTGTTTACATTGTGTGGTCTCCGAGCTGCCTTGGGCCAGGCCGGGCAATTGAGACGACTGATAAACATCCATGGATGTCAGTAGTTGACGGCTTGGGACAGTGAAAGCTCCGTTATCGGCCGTCCTAACCGTCCGTCACCGTCCTGCTCCAAAAGACGGCGCCGTTTCCGTCCTGCCCTAGGACGGACGGTTGAGAACACTGATGAGCCGTCAGCCTGCCATGCTTGAACCAGTTGTCCGAGCTCAGCCTGGGCTGCAGGTCTTCATCCTGTCTACCGGGGATGCCATGACAGTCGTGCCAGTTGCGGTATTTCTCTGTGTTCATGGTGGGACAGTCTCCGATCATCCAGTCTGTGCTTCATTTGATTACTGCTGCTGCTGTTGTTGTTGCTCTGGCTTTCAGATCACTTTGTTCTCTTTCTCTTTCTCTTCCGCCGACTACTCTATCGCTGGCCTTCGGGCCGTGGTTGTATGCTGCGTTGTCTCTGAACCACTGGTTCGCAACTCTAATGTCATCTCTCTCGCTGGTTTCTACACTTCTCATGGTTCTATAACTACTCTATCCATCACTGCCATGATCATCCCGAGCCACTACGCTTCCTCACAATGTTGATATGCTTCCAGCTTCTTTGCCAAGTTCTGGACGATTCGGTGCACATGTACCATCTTGTGCGACTGCCGCTGGATTCTTATTCTATTCGACTCAACACTCCCGGCGCTTTCAATGCTGCCGAGACCTCACTTCACAACATTTTTTCAGTCTCATTATGTTCCTGCGGTTTACTTGTGGCCATGGTCATTGTGGTGACCATTGTCGTCCCTTCTGACACATCACCTGGAATACTATTCGTCTCTCCTGCTTCTGCAATATTCAGGTTTCTTACTTTCTCAATTGGTGATTCTTCGATCGTCACTCTAATAGGGCCCTCTCCCATCTGGGTCGCTACCGTTGCTGGTTTGTCAGTTTTCGCATCACGCTTGTCTCATATGCACTCTGCTGCTAAGGTGAGTGCCCAAACTCCTCTGGCCGTTCAGTAGTGCTAAGAGTGTCATCGAGGGGATAATTTGATGCTAAAAGTCGATTGCCGGCGTCCGCTTATCGATTACTATAGTGGTTGTTGACTTATTTCGCTGTTTCTGTTTTGCCAAGACTTCCCTTGATTTGAGCTTTTCACTTCTGAATGGCAATGGGTAAGGCAAGGATAGCCGCTGGTATCTGGTGCGTACATGTTTTGATCAAGACACACCTTACAGGCAGAGAATTGTGTACCCGCGAATGGTTTAACACATAGCTCAGTGCGTGACCTGTGTTGCAAGCAGGGATCGATGTCACATTCGTGAGGGAACAGGCGTGGAACTGTGAACTTGTTGAAGTGAAGAGCAATGATAAACCCAAGTTTTATCATACAAGGCAATAAAAGAAAACATATGCACAGTCAGCAGACGTCAAACAAGAAAAGAACTAAGGCAGAAACACCAGACCCGACTGCATACGGGATCGTACCACCGTGTACTTACGCTGCAAGCCCGTACCAGCATACTCTACAGTCACTTTTCCCTGTCTCGTACAGGTGACTCCTGTTATCCTCCCCACTATACCCCAACGATTTAGACGGCCCCTCTTACTTCAGCTCCTTACTTTCATCCATGCTCTCCCAGCTCGCTGGAATCATCGCCACAATCTCCTCCGCTGTTGCCCTTCTCTCCGGCTCAAACCTCAGTGCCACCCGCATAATCTTCCTCAACACACCCTCATCCTCCTGCTTCAGCATCTGCCTCTTGTCTCCTCCCATCATCCTGATTTTCATATCCCAGCTCCACATGTATCTCGTACCGCCCTCCACCAACCCCCCATCCTGTGTAAACCACTCTCTCGGCCTCAACCTCTCCCAAAACACCTTCCAGTACCGCTCTGGAAACGCTTCAATCTCACGCCTTGCAACTATCATGTCCGCCAGCACCTCCGCCCTCGTACCAAATGGCATGATGAACAGATTTTCGTCACCGAGGAGCCTGAAGGCAGTACAGGCGAACGCCCAGATGTCGATACTGGGTGTGATCTCAGAGTGCGGGAGGAAGTCGGAGAGGATGAGCTCGGGAGAGGCGTACCGCTCTGGCGTACCGGGGATGACTTCCGGGGTCCTGATGGGCGGACGAAAGGATTCGGTAAAGTCGAGGATACGGATACGAGGGAGGTCCGGGTTCGAGGCCGTCGGAGTGGTACAGAGAGACCACAGTCGCGCTGGACTCGGGGGTACGATGAGGTAGGGTGGTTCGTGCGGTGAGACTGGGCGAGTTGGGCGGGAAGGTTTAGAGCTTACTTCGTCGTCGCTGCTGTCCGAGTCGTCGGAGTCTTCGTAGCAGCAGTAGTCGTCGTCGAGGACGTCAAGCCGCATATGCTGCGGTTCTCCGATGCAGTTGTAAAGCTCTTCGACGCTCAGTGAGTCCAAGTTCGGAAGCGCGAAGGCAAGGTTGCCCGGATGAAGATCTGCATGAACAATACGGTCAGCCAACCCACTCATTATATATGGCCAGGTCAGCTGCGAGATACGTACCGCCATGAACAAGGCCTATGGAGTGAAGATAAGCCAGCCCCTTTGCACACTGCGCCACAGCCAGTCGCCCGATCTCAACGGGCAAAGGAGAGAGCTCGCGACACCGCATTACCTCTCCGGTGCTGGGCCCCACCAGGTCCATTACAACAACATTGTGCTCACCGTTCGGCCCGTCGATCTTGAACTCCTCTAGCAACGAGACGACAAACTCCTCGCCAGTACTCGACATCGGCTTCTGGACATAGCTGAGGACCAAATCTGCAAGGGAAGAGACAATCTCGGTGATCGCGGCGATTACGCCCTTGGTGTAGGCCTGCGGAAGAGAGCGTCGGATGCAGCAGTCCAGTTTGTCCGCAGGCGTGTCGGCGGCGAAGATCTTGATAGCCACATACCGAGCAGCAACAGCGGGTATATCGGGGGGTTGATCGACGGTAGAAGCGGTGGTCTTATAGTGCAAGTTCTCGGCGAGCCAGACGGTGGAGTATGCGCCATGGCCGAGGCGGTGGAGGACCTGGTACCTGCCGTCATGGAAAGTGTCACCGATTGAGACCGGATGGAAGCCTCCGGGCTCGTAGTGGTCAAGTGGCTCAAGCGCCTCGAAGGTTTCAGCGTCGACATGCACCATGATGAAAAGGTGAAGAGGTGAAGAGGTGAAGAGGTGAAGAGTTGGAAGCTTGAAGAGTATTTTCAAGGTGAGGTGGAGGCTAATGGATGGTGTCGGAACTTCCGATTGTGAAGACCATCTAGTCGGAGAGTCACGTGTAGATTAGACGTATTAGATGTTCTAGTCCATTCACGGAGTCCGTACCCCACCTCCGTGAACTGACTAGTTCGTTCGCGGAGTCAACGAAAAATTATAACTAGAGGTCCTCCGACACGCGCTTTTACATTCACAGTCTTATACAAACAATTGCAGAACAAAACACACAGAAAGGAAATACCGAAACGAAATAGAAAGCGAAGCATAAACAAGGTTGCCGCCTCGGAAGAGTTGTGGCCACTCCGCCTGGACTCTCCCGTGCTAAGCCGGACGCCCTTTACTGGGTGTAGAGTCGAAAACAAGAACTTAAAAAAACACAATATATGCCTGGTGCGGGTTGGTGGGTTGGCTGCTTGCCCAACCTCTGCCCCTCCGCCCCTCCTATATACTCCTATCCTCGCTCCTGACTTCCTCCCGCTCTGTCTCCAACCCAAACTCAAACTCAGTGTTTATCTTCGGCCGCCGCCAGCCATCCGTCAGGCCCCGCCCACCAATTCGCTTCCACTAGCCCTCAGCCAAGCTGAACTATATACTTTATACATCATCGTGATCCCTACAATGGGATGCGTCTTGGACGTCCTGACACAACTACAATTACACTGTGCTCCATGTCATCGTTTGAAACCAGCTCATCTTCCTCATTTCTCTCCTCATTTCCATCTTCCTCTTCCTCTTCCTCTTCCTCCTCAGCGACCTCTTCCTCCTAGAGAACCTCCTCATCCTCAGTATCCAGCAGTGTTGTCAACCGTCCCGTCCGTCCCAGCCAACATCCACCAACATTTTCTGTGTAGTCATACATAATAGATATTGAGTAACAATAAGTATATTTCTATTCTATCCTGACTGAGAAGCAAGATCCTTTAACATCTGCTCTATCTGAACCAAATTTAACTCCGTTATTCCAAATATAAAGCCTTGTTGCACCTACGATTTCAAGCATTCCGATGCTCCCCATTGATAAAACTGGTAACCGCCCGATGTCGGCCGGGGACAGTGGATGACGGCCGACATGCCGTCCTCAGCGACCAAGGACGGGACGGACGGCCTTGGCGCCGTCCCGTCCGTCCTGCAGATATTTCGGACGGAACGGTTGACAACACTGGTATCCAGTTCTGTCAAATCACGGCTACCATTGGCAGTATCCTCCGCAGATGTGGGATCAGTATGCGCGCAAGTATCTCCTTGTGTATTCGCTCGATGGCATTTTTGATTGGGACTTGGCTCCGGTGGAGCTGATCTTGTATTTTGTTCAAGATTGAAAGTACCTGATGGCGCAGCAGAAGCTCCAGTATTTATGCACTGCGCACCAGCATCTCGGCCATGGCAATGAAGTGTGCACTCGGCTTTTGCTTTGAGACCCTTGCAACGAACAGTAGTACAGTTGCCTTTACACCTTGAATGTACTCAATTGCGCTGCGCTGAACATACGCGGTTGCGCTGATTGAATTCAGCTGGATAGAGCCAGCAGAGTGTACTTACATGCCAGTGCGTGTACATACATGCGTGCAGAGTAGAGTATTTAAAAAATTTGATGGACTCCGTGAATGAACTAGTCAGTTCACGGAGGTGGGGTACGGACTCCGTGAACGGACGGTTCGTTCATGGAAGGTGGGCCTCCGTGAACTGACTAGGTACTCCGCGGAGGAACCGCCTCCGTGAATGGACTAGAACATTAGATATTGTCAGTTAGCGTCGAGAGCGTTTGGAGCTAATGGAACATCTTCATTTAATGTCATCTGTATGCGACATTGCCTCGCATATTGGTAGCAACGACGTCGATCGAAACCTATTATTGCTGCTCCTTTGCTCTTACGCTAGAGATTACTCATTGCTTGAATTAACCGTGCATGATAACGACAACCTACTAACTTACTTCACCACCACTTCGACACAAAGCTAACAATAATAGATGTCGAATTGACCTCGAAATGCTACATCTGCGGTTCAGGAGAGCACCTGACCTGGTCCTGTGAAAACCCTGCTCCAATCCTCAGCCACGGGTCGCTCATCTACTTCGTCCGCACAGAAGATGAAAAGACTGCTGTGGAAGGAATAATCCGCCAAGGGATCAAGGCCCTCGAAGAGATGGGTGCTAACGGCGGTTTGCGCAGCCGCTGCCATAAGATCAATGTGATGTATGTTCCCAAGTTTCCTGTGCAATCGAACGTGTACTCATATTCCATACAGTGAGAATAGCCATATCACCTCCTTCCAGAACGTTACTAGAGGCAAAAGACAGCTGGTCCGGGATTTCCCTCATATCACCGTGGACGCTCACGTCGGCAAGAACAACGGTCGTGTGCGGTGTCACATTTATACAGAGCAGAAGACAGCACCCAAGTTTTTCGTCATCGCAACCACCGGAAATCAAAGGAGGGACTAGAACCGCGCCAGCGTCGCCGAAGCGTATAAGCAGTTCGGCATTGTATTAAAGGACGGGGAGTTCCGTTTCAGTGAACGTGCCATGGAATATATTACCATTTAGTGGCAGTAGAGGACGCGGGGAGGGGGGTGAGCGAAGAGGGAAGGTAGAGCATTGACGACAGAAAGTTGAAGCAGGATGTTTCTCTGTGATAACATTAAATGATCTGGATTGATTACGGAATCTCACTACCGACTCGAGGAGCGATATCTGGGATACGAGGCTGCTTTTGGAGAGGAGGAGTAACGGACTTTATGGTGGTGATATCGGGAGTTATCATTTTTTGAGTGTTTTGCTGTTAGCTGCTGCATGGAGTGCTGCAGGTTCCAGTGTGTTTTGTTGGTCGGTGTTATTCTGGGTTGCACTGCACGAGGATTTGAAGAGCGGTTTGTTGGTCGTCGGTACAGATAGCGCTTGTTAACTCCCTCCTGTAGCTTGGCCTGAACATCTACTTTTAAGTGTATCTACTCCTCGAGAGTGAGAACCAAATACTGCTGGTGCACATCAGACCGTGTTTCCTCGCTGATCTCAAATTAGTTACCTGACACTTCCTACTCTTCGTTTCCACCTCCAAAGTATGCCGCTTCAGCAATGATTGTTTCTACATTCAAGATACTGTAAAATGCACATATTATCACCTTGTAATCTGCCTCGTACTTGCACAGCGTAGGATTTTCCGATCACACTCGAAACGCTGTGCTGTAGCTGGTTTTCATACTAGTGTTATTCCGAACCCTCGTATACCATCATGGTTACAATGAGTGATCAGAACGAGATGGGTGTGAGATCGGTAGTCATTGGTGTTGTGATGAGTGGCTATTCTAAACGACCCGTTCCAATGAGCGAGTGAGACGAGGCGGTGAAGGGAGTGAGCGGGCGAGGGTTTAAATGAAGGTACTGCTCTTCTCACTTTTAAACTTAGGAGTTCTAGAGTTGTCTGATTGTCTAGATACATGGAGAAAGACTTCTCTTAAGTAGTACTACTGTCGGTGCCATGCCATCAGATGCCGAGGCTTGCCATGAAGCGCTGCGCTTCAATGATGCTTCTTACCACCAAGAGGTTGCCGCATCGTCATGATGGATGACGTCGACGACCGCATTGTCGTGACTAGATGACGTCGGCAAAGATGCTTGTAGTAACACTCCGCCCTCTTGCTGCACTCCATAAAGCAAGAAAACAAATAAAGTGATTCCCATAGTAGCCTCCTTAAAACCCTGCAAATTGGTTCAGGGAAAGAGTACCACCGTAGCTGGAGGATGGTCATCCATAAAGAAGCAAAGAAGCAAAGAAGCAAAGAAGCAAAGAAATCCATCATATCTACCCGAAAACAACCTTAAATTGACCTCCGTCTGTTACTTTTGTATGTACGAATAGATGCTTGATTGTAATGGTATCTATGTCGAAATCTATGGTCTATATACAGCCTGACATACAGTCTAGAACTCAGGTGCTTATGTACCATTTCATATCCTTGTTTCGTATCCTCATACAAGATCTCATACAAGATCCTGATACATATATGCAACACTTCCCCCTCTTCCTACCAGGCTTCCCAATAGTCCGTCCCGTCCGGTCAAAGGTAAGCCCCGGACCAGACGACAATTTTCGGGGCAACAACATTAAGGACTGTTTAGGACTAGGGCAGCAGAGTCACGGACGAAAAGACTGCGGGGTCCTGCAGACTTGGTGTGCGCACTGCGCGTGAGGCTTTACTCTACAACACAAACAATAACATACAATCAAGACCCTACCCTTTGCACCCAACCACATCACCTCCACTCACAACTACAGCGCATCTGCTCTAATCTGCAAGTCCAACAACATCTTCTCTGTATCCACAATGTCCTTTGAATCTCCACAAGAAGAGTCTGAGAGGTAGCTTCATAGGGGCAGCAGTGCTGCTCTTATTCTCAGGCTTCTTGCCTCCTCGAGTCTTCTCCTCACTCTAGAACTTAGACTGATTTCCAACCTTGTGAACGTAATTCAGACGCAACAATGCTTTCGTATGTCATTCGTATTTCCTTAGTATTCATTCGCTTGATGTGACTAGAATCGATTCAGGCAGCTCACTATTTTCTCAAATAATCGTTGTGTAATCTGATCGGTAATGATGGATAAAAGTGTTGAGAGCAAATCAGAGAGGAAGAACGATTGTACTGAATTGTCTACCGTACAAAGAGAAGAGAAATTAGCTGGCTTATATACGAAAGAAAAGCACACCTAACCTAGAGACGCCGAGTGCTATCTCATGTAGAACTGTAGAGGCTTCGTTGAGCACATCCGGAGCTAGACACTCGGTCGAGACTAAACTCCCCCACTGATGCCAGACCTCTATGCTTAGTGCCTCCGGCAAATACAGGAACTCCTTCGGCCGAACTTCTATCAACAAAAAGATAGTTTATAACACTCGTACTACTACAAAAATGTACTAAGCACTTTCCCTACACACAGAAAACTGATGGAAACTTACATTGCAATAGTTTTTCCACACCCCACTAGATGATGCTTTAGCTCTGATGTAACAAATAGGGGAGTGGATACCCACGTATACCGTAACACCAGAGAATAGTTGATTCATTCTGGTCACGCCACGATGAGAATTCGGAGGTATCTAGTACCCAGGTGCCAGTATCCTTATGCCGTCGACTCAGGGAATTTCTAAATCGTCCTCGGTAATCATCTTTTGGGAGACGCATCAGCAGCCTTTGACGTTTATCGTCTGGGGTTTGTCAGCCATCTACAAGTGAGAAATCAGGGTCCTTCCATGCACCTCGGTGTAGTCGTTCCGCAACATCCATATTTTTCTTCACCAGCCACATGTGTCCCACTTGGGCTTCCCTATCAACTTTGTCTCGATGGCGCCGGAAGTCGTCCATGATCTGGCCAAACTGTATGTCGAATGACTTCCAGATTGGACCAAAGAGTATCCTGGCAGCTGGAGAAAATTATCAATGGATTAGAGATTTTAAGGGTTACTGCTGCAACGTACAGATAGCCTTGTTTGATTTCTTGAAAACGCTTTTGGCTTGCGTGCAAAACTTAATGATATCCAGATATGCGTTTGAAATATAATAGAGAAGACTGATTGAAGTCAGTGGAAAATTGAGTACCACAGGAATATAGAAAAACTGGGAATCTACCGTTGGTGGTTCGGAAAGAGCTCTTCATAGTCTCTGAATCTGGGAAGGACATCCCCTATCTGAACTAACATATCAACAAGCATATCAAAATATATGCTGAGCTCATTGGCGATCTGTAGAGGCACGCGTATGCTGCCCCATAATGGCCCCATGACGCTTGGAAATAAACTGGCGAAGACACCGAGCGCTTTAGAATATTGGCAAAGCGCATCAAAAAGCGGACCAAGTGCTGTGACCTTCCGTCGAAGACTGTTAGTGTCTTAGTATAGCTTCTCTACAGCTCTTATGTCGTACAATATCTCCTCCACCGATTACTCTTTGATATCGAATAAATTCTTCTCTTCAAAAGTCAAATCTTTGAGGAAGACGGAGCGGGCGTGTTGCCACGGTTCAAGCGGTATCCTGACCTACGTTAACCAACTTGACGGAATAAGAAATCCTGGCAACCTTACTGATTCATGGTCGGATAGCGGGAATGCAAAAAGTCCTTGAATAGTTGTGAGATAAACTGGGGCGAGTTATTAGTCAGCGCCTTAATACCCATCTTCGAAGCTAAAAATGAGGGCTTATCGGAGTCACACATGCACATCTGACAGGTGATGGAAATAAAAAGAAAAAAATCTGTTTGATCGTCGTGCATCTGATTGACATAATGCGGGGTGTATGCTGGCTGCGCGATAGTGATGCGTAAGATCGAGAGATCGCAGGCACATCTTCAGTATTTAGTACTTAAATATGTATGTACTCAGGTATGGAAGTAAAAATCGGAAAAGGATCTGGAACGAAAATTAAGCACCTCAAAACAAGCCCAACTTCAAGGAATGGGTACGATTGGCTAATTTGTATGGGGCTTTGACCACCAACAAAGATCGTATTTTCCATCTTTTTGTCTCCTAACCCCCTCCTCACGGTTTTACAGACGTGTGGTTTTCCGATTTTTACTTCCATACCTGAGTACTACTTAAAAGCTTAGAACATATGGTGGGGGACGCCTTCGACTGGGGTGTTTTGAATCCGCTTCGTAGAAAGTTTTCAGCACCACCAAAGCAAAAGATTTTTTTAATTGGAGAACTAAGATCGACTCGGTTTAAGGAGCTCTATTGATCTTAGCTTTCAAAATTAAAATATCTGTTGTGATTAAAGTGCTATAAAAAATTGGGGTTCAAATGGAATGTCCACTCTATGGTCATAAAAAAGAATCATGTGTTTGACAGGGGTTGTTTTGTGCGTGCGTAACATCCGATTTTCAAATATCCACTTCCAATTTTACTCAGGTTAGCTATTGAGGCATCCCCCACTATATATGACTGGACTACCTCAAAATATCTAGTCTCGGGTGGTTGTGTGGAGTGCGTTTTGCGCACGTTAAAGATGAAACAACATGGTATATTATCTCCAAAACCTATGTATGAAAAACTGATGCGTGCGGCGGTGCTCTCAATTATGGGGTTGTTGATATAAAATTGGCCATTTGGTGCAGCGCGCATGCACCCGTGATGAAATGAATGGCTTCAACGCTTGGCGTAGTAATGGTGGTGGAACAGTGCTTACCGTATTATCTTGCTGAATTTGTGACTTTCGCAGCTTATGTAGCTTGCATACCTGGATGCAAACCATGCGAATAGATGCAGTTCATCCACTGTCAACACGCACTACAAATATACGGCAGATCAGTCTTCTCAGCTTCGTAACCTCTCCAATCCGGTGGACCCTGTAATCAACTGCCACTAGGGACATCTGTGCATTTGCAAAGGCGAAATTCCAAACGAAAGAAAACCTCGAAATTTTGAGAACGCACTCACTCGAAGTTATCGTTAGGTCTTTCGCGATACTTCTACTTCAGGCCTGGTAAAGTTTTGAAAAGTTTTGTTTGTCTGTTATATGTTGAGCTGGGGCTGTGTTGCTCTACTGTCAGAATCAGTTGCGGATGGTGGGTACCTGGCAAGGCGTTCCCCAGGATTTTCCGGGCTTGGTTCTGTTATGATAAACTAATTATATTTATTTCCACTCATGCGCTGGTGTATCGGTGCATATCGAAGATGAGCCACTCCCTATACCAACGTGAATGGTTGTGGACCCTATATGTGGTGTGTCGGGCCGATGGGCACTTCTACTGTACATTGGGAATGTGATTTTCCCAAAATTTGGTCTAATTTAGCGGCGATCAAGTTTCTCGAGGCATTGGTGGGACCAATGAGTTGTACTTGGTATTTAGATTGAAGGAATAGTGTGAAAATATTCAGCTATGAGACTTTTATCTCATTTTGCGATCGTTATGTCGCAGTGTCGCAGTCAATCTTGGGCGGTAGGAGATTGAGGCGGTCGTAGATTGGAGTAGGGTTTCTACGAGTATTGCGTTGCTAAAATTCCGTCTCAAGAGATGTTTCATTGACGTAAAAAGCAATCATGATCGGCTAGCAAGACCCCAAGTGTTTCAGAAGGAGGAATGATATTAATGGCCGAGCAATTTCTGACGCGCAGTGCATGCTTGGCCAAGCCATGCTCATAGCCTTCTCATAATTGCGACTCAGGAATACATTCTGTCTCAGCAACTTCGTTACTACAGAGCACATTTGGACATACAAACTCCCTATCGACAAGAGCATCGATCACAATGGACCCTCTCGGAGCCACCGTCAGCATCGCGGTCGTCACAGCAGCACTTCAATCAACAAAGGCAATAAGGGCTTTTATTCAGGATAACCCTCTGGGGGCATATTTTGCACGATTACCCTTAAGACTTATTTTCAGTGAAGGCAATGATTTGATGATGAACCAGTTCGGACCAGCGGTTCGTGGTGCGGTGCGGTTCGGTACCGGTTCGGGATGGTAAACTGCATCACTTGAATCGGTTTCACAATGCGAGAGAGACTGGTTCAGGACTGGTTCGAACCAATTCAATTCCTTGGACATCTAACATTGTAGAATCCTCATCTAAGTGGCTCAGAGGCTGAAATTTAATCTGTTTCCCTCTCGTGACGAACTTGTTTTATAGTCACGGTATTTCAGTGCCTGTACTAGATTCCAAGACTGCTTCAGTGGCCTACCCAGAATGAAATACCACTTCTAGATGTATTACTAAACAAGCCTTGGCAGAACTGCCATTGATCTGGTTCGAACCGTCGCCTTCACTAGTTTTTATGTAAGATAGCCTTTGGTATTTGAGCCTATTTTCAATCTTTTCTAACCCGTGCTCTGCGCTGTAGAGGCATATTCCAGAGGTTTTAATAATGCCCAGTGCTACCAGTAGATGCGTTACGGCACAAAAGTTACGTGCGATCCCTTGTTATGGGCTACAACTGTCCAGACACACGTGATTATGACTCTTGCGTAACCCCAATGCACCCAGCTTTCGGTTGGCTGAAGCTTCAGGAACCGTGCAAATGATTCTACATAACCTAATCGTCTCACACTATATTGGACACCACTGGACTTAGAGTGTTATTCATGTTGTGGTGATCAAAGCAGTGAACTCAAAAGTTTGAGTCAGTCTCCTACTAGACCGTTGAATTCATTGGATCAAAAGTTATCATGCAGATCATGTTCAACTGTGAGAGTTATCCTACATAAATATAAGGCTTAAAGGTTATCCTGTAGTATACTTCCCCACCAAGGGGCATCCTGAATAAAAGCCCTAAAATTATAGATATGTAGGTTATCAAAGCTGGTGTGTGCCCGCAGACTACGTCAATCGCGAAGAACTTGCCGCCATTCAGAGTTCACCATTCCTAAGCGTCCGCCGTTGCACTCTTCCACTAGGTGTAATCGACCTCGTTTCACATATTCTAACGTTCTATACTACCATAATGCTTTCTGTAGGACGCACCCGCGTTGTTCCCTGGAACAAACTCGGCTCTCCCGAAATCGATATTTCCCTCTCCAATGTAGTTCTCCTGGCGGAAGCATCATCACGTTTTCCACAATAATACGACTCATCTAACAGTTGCTGTTTATCTTAGCTACCATTTAGAAGGCAATGCAGTGCATAATACTCAAGGCCGTCAGTGTTTATTCAGTGATCTCGACGGCGTAGGGCTACAAAACAAAGTTCAAGTCATATAAAGCTGACTTCGTCTGCAGGGCTTGCATGTTTACGACAAAATCATCCTTCCGGACAAATAACGGAGGATATTTGAAAAAAAATAACAGCAATTTAGCACAGGTCCTCAGCACGGCGTTCAACATTACCCCGGGTATGTACGCTTAGCTACTACTCTCTTCAAGGTATTTCAATGAGCTGACAGCTGGGTTTTATATTGATAGTTCGAATCTCCAAAAGATATGGCGGAAAATCACAAAAAAAATTGCTGCGATCGATGACAACCCACCAACCCACGGTACGCTATGTACAAAGAAAAGAAAGGCGAATACGGCAGACACTTTAAAAGTTACAAACGAATAAGGTCCATTGCTGTGCGCATGCGAAATACATTTAAAGAAGACAATTCACGCAGCATACGTAGCCAGATTTATACCGATGTGGCTTCGACGTCTCAGAATTATGAGAAGACTAAGCTGATGAAACCAACTGAACCTTCGAGCAGGAATTTCGTCGCTATTCTTGGATGGATACTTCTGTGTATTTTCGGGATATTCATCGGAAGCGTTGGACTGTTCTCTCTAGCTGTCGGAGCTTGGAATGGTAACCTCACTATTGTGCATGTATCTATGATTTTCGTATGGGTGGGTATGGTTTGGGTTGTGCCCCGCTTGCTGTCGTGGTTGCGTTGCAACCTACAGCAACGTCGACTGAGTAAAAGCTGGTGACCTCGCGTTCGGACTTTACATGCAAAGGATCGCCGATAAGCGATGGCGTTGAGTGTTAAGAAGACCTCGAGGCTAGGCGATTGTCATTATTCTCCATTTGAGGTTTGCTGTCCGCTTGTCTGGTATACATTCCGCATTCCTTGCACTACCCATCAGCAGGCAATTTTGTGACGTGGAGCGGGAAAGGAGTAAATAATCTGGATCAAGTGGGTGTTTAAGGACTCCTCATAATTACGTAAGATGTACTGCAGTACTGGAGTCGAAAAGATTTTTAACATGGGATGGAAGTTTCTCGGGTTCTTGCCGTAAGACGCCCGCCCAGCTCCTCGCAGCATCACTTGGTACAATTTTAGAACTGTTCAAACTTGCCAGGTCGACGGTTTCTGTGGACACGAGAGACGGCCGCACTTATCTGGCGTGAACTTTAGAGTGTCATTGATTGATGCAAATATTTGCATACAGAGTCAATTGATCAAATTAGTTCTGATGTGAACTGCATTTCAGACGTTGCGTTGCATGTGAGAGATTGACCTTGCAGCTTGAGGTGAGCCAAAATACGGAAAGCATATGCATACCTAGAAAAGGGAATAACTGGTCCGTGCAAGACGCTAGCCAGTTAATCGAAATTTTACGGTTACGGGATCTCGCTTAAATAGAGTAAAGGGGATCGGTTGGCCACCATCCTCGCTACACTCCACACCTGCGAATTCCAGAAATATGGTGGCTATTTGTAATTGACATTTTTTACCCACTTCCACCAATTATTTGTCATTCAGCCAAGAGATTATAATTAATCACGACTCCTATCCTATTTACAGTACAATATGTATCACGTATGACAGCTACTTACCCCATATTTTAATTGTGTCTGAATAATCGCTCATTTATGACAGATGGAGTCGAGCATTATTTCATACTCCAGTTTGAGAGACCTAAAGGGATTGGCGGCATTACAACATCTGCTTTCGATCACAGGCAACATCGAAGCTGAGCGTAAACGTGATGAAGCGAAGAAGAAACAGCAAGCCGATGAGGAAAAGAGACGTCAGCGATTGGAATACCAAAAGGAAGCGCTAGCAAACGGTGAAGAATACATTGAATACCACTTCGACCTTGACGAAGAGAAAAAGACCGTTGTTGGGCATCATTTGGTGATAATTGTTCATGCCAATGAACTGCCTGCCTGTGAGGAGGTGGTTAGTTCTTTCCATCGGCTACAGGTGGATCGGATAAATAGTGGGTTGGAAACAATGCATTGTATTATCAGTATCAGCATTACGGGTGAAGGGAGTTTTCTTGATTGAAGTTTTTGTCACTTGAGCGATCAGGTTAAAATGGAGGAATAACTAAAAGCTTGCGTACATATATTTTGGGGTGAAGCTGGAGATGGTCTTTTTTGTCAATTGCAATTTGAAAGTGCCGTTGGTGTCGCTCAAGCATAACTGTTTTCAGATTACTTAACCTGTACAATGCCGTAGGCTGGCTTCGAAAAACAAAGCTGACGCCCAGACTAACAGTGCCGTAGGGCAGTACAAAAACTCAACACCAAACAGACTACAAGCAGCCAGGCCACACACACAGAGAGAGAGGAAGCCTATGGCCTCTAAAGGAGCCATTTTGACACGGAGAATTATGGTATTAGAGAGAGAGAATCTCTCCCGCTTCGTGCGAATGAGAAGCTAAGACCATCTCCGATGGTAGTAACACACAACGTTGGTTAGGGTTGTAGGGCCGGAAGGTCACGGAAGTGTTTGCCCGTTAGTCTGTTTGTTTCGAGTATCTAGAAGGGCATGGAAGTGTTTGCCTGTTTGACCCTTTGTTTTTGGATTTGTGGAGGAAGAGTCACCGCCTCAGGGCTTGTTTTCTTTATGGTGGCACCAGTATATATAGAGGGCTTGTCTGCTCTCTTGCTCAAGACATATACACAATAGACACAACAAGTTTATCCTCTCTAGATCGCTGTGCATGTCGCCACCCCATACAACGAAGGTTCGGCACAACAAGGGTACATCCGTATGCGGCAGAAATTTAACAGATGGTATTGCATACAAAGGTGCACTTGCACTTTGTGACTGATTTTGGGTCTCACTTAGGAGAGTAGATGGTCTCGAGGTTCCCTCTTTCTCTCTTTTGTATACTATAATATACGCTCACGGTTCCTCCAATCAAGTAACAGATCGCGTAAAAATCGGATTGAGTGACCGGTAATGAACATGCTGCTCCAGAGTCACAATTCCATTGGTACATTAGGTCACAATGCGGGAATCTAATGGTACGCTGTATAATAACTGTGTAGGTTAGCATAGCAACGGGGATGAGCAGCATCAGACTACATAGGTCAATGAAACCGCATCACCACCCAGTATTTATAAGAGCGTGCCCGCCCTGCCCCCCTTCCACGGTTCCCCAGTGTTGGAACATGTCAATCCACACTCATAAGGGCCGGTAGCTCAGATGGTAGAGCATCCGTCTAGTATAGGAAGGTCCTAGGCTCGACTACTAGCTAATCTACTCTTTCTGGGCTCAACACCCAGATGAATATTGCTGAACCTACTACATACACACCTCTTCCACTCATCACTCCTCCCCTCCCTACCCCTCCCTTTCCCCTCTCTCCTCTCACTCAGCACTCAGGGAGTCGGCATTCCCTTTTCCGGTGAAAGCGTTGTTACATGATAGCGAGTGGCGAGTGGCAAGCGGCAATGTGGCACCGGCCCTCCCGAAGATGTACCCGAGGACCCTTGTACATAATTCGAGTCTTTCTCCTTCTCTTCTCTCTGTATCTAAGTCTAAGCACATGGTTCTCCCCGATCTCTACAACAAGAGCTGTTGAAATATGAAGGGGAGAACCGTGTGTGTAGATTAAGATACTGAGTGTAAAGAGAGAGAAGGAGAAAGACTCGAAATATATAGTACAGGAGAGCGAAGTGCCTTATGCCCTACCATCAGCCGGCTTACAGTCAGCTCCATCACCGGTCAGGTCTATTTATGCAACAAGCGTCATCATCGGTATGCCGAGTCATCGTTCATAATGCCAGTCCTTTCCCCTTCCAAATAGCCGAAGGAAGAAATGGTGGCTAATTTAGGAGCTTAGTTTGGAGGATGGATGGGTCAGCGCGGATGAGCTATGGTGAGGGAAAAATGAGATATAGATACGGGTTGGTGGTGGAATGGGTTATTGTAGTATGCTTATGATACAGCAATATGCTGGGGGAATATGCGGGAAGGAAGAAGGAAAAAGCAGGGATTCTGTTGCAATTGTTGCGGTCTGGAAGTCTACCCTGGGATAGGTAGATTCAGGGATTGAGATTGATGGGCGAGCAGCGAAGGATAACGGCCAACCATGTGATATTCTGATGTGCAACAAATGGTACACTTCCAATGATAGTGGTGAATATAGACGCCCCTCGTCCGGCAGCCGCCGTGGCTGCTGGCGTGTTTTAAATCTACTCACAGCCCGATACCCTGGCGAGCCCGAAATCAAACTTCGTAGTAACTGACCGAGACGAGGCCGCAACCACATGATTGTGGCAGGGCATGATTTAGTGTTACAATCGTCCGCGTTGGAACGTTGGCTTCCTGCTGCAGCAACTGGCATCATTCGGGAATATTGGGATACTGGATTTGTTTAGCAGCTACCGTTTCGGTGGCAAGAATCGCAGACTGCGATGTGTGAAGTGGTAAAAAAAAAAAAACAGCTTGAATCGTCCCCCACAAACCCTCCCAATCATGAGAGCAAATCAGAGAGGAAGAACGAATGTACTGAATTGTCTACCGTACAAAGAGAAGAGAAAGTAGCTGGCTTATATACGAAGGAAAAGCACACTGTTACTTTGAGAGATGAATAGAAGCTTGATTGTAATGATATCTATGTCGAAATCTGTGGTCTATATACAGCCTGCCATACAGTCTAGAACTCTCATGATTATGCACCATTGCATATCCTCGTATCTTCATACACGTCTCAGGTTCTCATACAAGTCATGATCATACAAGATCTCATACACGATGTATATATGCAACACACACCTAACCCAGAGACCCGAGTGCTATCTCATGTAGAGCTGTAGAGCTAGGCTTCGTTGAGCTCACATTCGAAACTAGCCACTCGGTCGAAATAACTCCACCACTGATACCAGATCTCTATACTTAGCGCCTCCGGCTAATACCGGAACTCCTTCGGCCGAACTTCTGTCAACACCCAAACCCGTAGTTAAAGCAGAAACCTTCCGGCACTCGTGGCTTCTTCGCAAAAAAGGCCTCCCATTCGCGTTCCAGCAATGCCAGAATCTTGAGTACCAACTCTGCAGCCTTGCAGTGCTGTTTTTCGAGCACCAGATTGAATTCTGGCGATACGGATACTTTCAAAATTTCCTTCCCATTCTCCACGTACCCTAGAATCTGCTTGATGTAAGCGGGAGTGAAGGTGGCTTGGCAGAAATACAGCTTACTCTGCTTGGCAGAGATGAGGAACATCTGGAGTTGGTTTGTTAGCAGGCGGTGGAATCGATGTAATGGAAAGTGATATACCGTCCGCTGAGCCCAAGCCATAGTGTTGATGAAGGCATCAGCCTTGACAGCTTCTGGCGCCTACAAAAAGTGGTGATCGACGAGCTCACACATCGCAGCCAGAATCTCACCGGCCTGTTGAGGAAAGGTCGAGTCGTTTCCTTCTGTCAGTCTTTTACACTTTTGGAAGGTTAGCAAAATGCGTTCCCAAGGGAACATGTAGCAACCCAACCTTAAGTATGCAAAAGATAGTGTTGGGGTCTTATTGTAGGTTGGAAACGTTTCTTCGTGATGAGTGCGGGTACCAGTCTAGATCCTCGCAACCAAAGAGCCATCATTGATGGAGGTGAATGTGGAAGTGCCACCTGAACCGTAAAGTTACTCTACTTCAATTTGCCGGTGATCCGGCGAGTGTACGGTCAGCTGCCTGCGGATGCATGAAAAGCGGAACCTACTCAAAGGAAAATACCAGGTGAGGGGCAGTTGCAACTGTGGGAGAAGCCTGGGTTGGATCATTGCAAGTGTTATAGACGGACTGTAGGAAGGAGAGCAGCATAGTCTGGGTCGCTGTCTCACAGAGAGCACGGTCAAGATCCGCATCTTCATCCTCCTCGACCTGACTACTCGAGATCATATAGTTGCCAGTGCCGTCCTCCGACGCCTCTGACTCTGACTTGCTGCGGGTGGGGAGATCTCAATTGGAAGTTTGCTGCTGGCGTCCGGTATTCCGCTAATAGAAGTTACAGCACGCAATCTCTTTACCCGACCGTGCGCCGGAGATGGTGTGTCTGGAGTGGGGTGATTGATGTACTTCGCTTATTTAGGCTCGGGTGGGGTAGAACGCAGGAGCGATCACAAGTTGTGGGGTATTTCACCAGAGTTCTTCGCGAGAACCCTACTGAGATCAACGAAGAATGCAGCAGACAGCGGCGACGGCGACTTGTGGACGATGTAGCCTTCGAGCAATGATCCGATACGAGAGCTTTGTCTCACACCCAGAGGCCGAGGAACGAGGCACACAAAACACGTGACGAGCCAAGAAAACTGTCTGGTGGGAATCTACACAACTCCAGATCATTTCGAGCCTCTTCAATATATGTCTTGCGCTTACATAGTGCCTACCACACTCCGGAACTGATAAAATCTCAAATAGAGTCTGTGCATTGTCCAAACTGTATTTTGGCAACGGAGTTACACCAAGCTGTTTATTACACCACACCAGCAACGCAAGAATGGGGGGAAGGAGATTAGGTAGTACGACTTGGACGCAAGGAGGGCCCCGCGGACACAAAGGGCTCACACCGCTGAAGTGCTGCGGATTTAGGAATATGTCATGGCCGCAAGCGGCCGAATACAATATGATTACAAACAAACAAACCAGCAACGCAAGGGTCAACACCATAAGAAGCGCTTATCCCCCCAAACCAACGTCAAATCATCATGTCGCTCCCGCACCTCCCCCTCGAGCTGCTCCACGACATCCTCTCCTCGCTCCCCGACCCCTGCGACCTAAAAGCACTGCTCTGCGCCAACCGGCGCCTACACACGATCCTCACCCCCGTCTTTGCAGAACGCTACGCCTACCTCGCCGGCGGCGCCGCCAACATCCAGGATTACCGCGCGTCCGACCTCCAGAACTGGCGCGAATACTCCAGTCCCTCCGTTATTTTTAGCGCTAACCCTGCTGTCCTCGTATCCCGCCAGCAACACCTCGAGCGCTGCAATCTCGCCTACCACGGCACGCAGCACGACTGGAACCGGCTCGTGATGTCGCTCGTGCGGCGGGGGTCCCGGCACCGCAACGATTCTCGTACCCCCCATCGAACCCCGCGGGAAGTGGTTCCAGCTACGCGGCAGCATCGCGCTCCTGGTTGAGGCGGCGGCGCGCAACAACGTTGAGCTCGTACGCTTTCTGCTCGACAACGGCGCCGACATAAACTGCTTCAGCGGGCCGGCACACGCGGGGCCTTATGACCACCACACGGCGCTGCAAATGGCGTGCGCATGGGGGCACACGGATGTTGTTCGGCTGCTGCTATCTCGCGGGGGGCCAGCGCTGGATATCAATTTATCCAATCCTGCGGGGTTCAGCGGGGTGATGTACGCGGTGAGAACCAGCAATGCAGCGGTGCTAGAGCTACTACTAAAAGCGGGCGCGAAAACAAGAGCGTTCGAGGTGGAATCGGAAACGCCAACGATTATTACTGCTGCGCAGCAGTACGACACTGATATTATAAAGCTGCTGCTCGAGCACGGGCACAGCGTTGACGACCACGATTATGGCGAGACGGCGCTACATTGCTCGGTCGAGCGCCAGTGCCGCTACTCACGCGGTGGGAGGCCGCCGGAGGGCGCGAATGAGAGCGCGATTAGGTTGCTACTGGAGTATGGTGCTGATCCGGATAGTAACGGCGGGCGGGCGCTGCATGCGGCGGCGGAACGTGGCGCGAGGGGAGCGGCAGCGATTTTGCTGGAGTTTGGGGCGAGGACGGATGTGTTGAACTACAAGGACCAGACGCCGGCGGAGGTAGCGAGAGAGAATAAGTTTGAGGATTTGGAAAGGTTTTTGGAGAGTGCTCGGGGAAGGGATGTGGCAGTGTGGATGGCTTCTGGTCGGCACGGGGATCCGTATAGCAAGGTAGTTTGACCGCGGAATCAAAACAAAAAGTCGACCCAATGTGCTGGGAGTTGGGGTTCTGATAGGGCTGAATTGCTTGTAGCTGAAGGTAGAAACTGCTTACCCTGGAGCACAGACTGCCTCCGCATTTGATCCACTGCTCGGCGGTGCTCCTCGCTGGGCCTGCACGATCACCATCAGTAACACCCTTCGGGAGTCCATTATGGCAGTCCCATACCAGAGCCCTGCGCGAACCCTTTTCCTTCACGTCTACGGCAATCGAATACCACCAACTCTCTTGCACCCATCTTGTTCTTTTGTTGGGAAATATAAACGTCCAGCGGCACCTCTATCTCTATGTGCGGATCGCGGGGTCCAACGACGGTTGGAATTTGGTACTTGTCGTGAGCGAACTGAAGAACGAGAAAGCACTGAACGACCTAAGCCTGAAGAAGATTCTCATCCGCCTTGCTTCGTTCGCTCGGCAGGTATTCGCAACCCAAGCGGGTAGATCATACGTTCACGGATTCTCCGTGGTGCGTTCGGTGATGCGGTGCTGGGTCTTCACTCGGTCAGGAGCGCTGGGATCGCACCCATTCGATCTTGGTGATGACCAATGTCTACCATTGTTCAAGCGCATATTCGTCAACTACCTATGCACGAGCAGAGAGGAATTAGGGGCACCCAGCATGAGCGAAATCACCATGTTTCCACCTAGAAAGAAATTTGTTCTCAACGGCAGCAATCGTTTCTCGGTGGACGACGTGTTGGGAGACGAAGGCAATTGATGCGCATCCTCAGCGCTGCACACGTGCCCTACTGAATGCTAGACTGACTCGGAGCAATGACAGATGGTACCTTGCCGACCGCGGGCTCATTTAGGCCGTCTCTGTTAGTAACAATGCACCATCAAAGGCGTGAAAGAGTTGGTGAATTGTCATTGTCATAGCAGTGATAACGATGGTCCGTTATCAACCATCAATAGGCCCCGCAAGAACCATAGCTATTACCCCTATGTAGAGAACTGCGTCCGGAGAAATAACCGCTGAGTTTAGTGCCATAAAAGTGACACTGTTCCGGTCCATCCATGGAAGGCCGCCCACGGATGGACCATCCTTACACACAAAATCGGAAAGGACCGGGCCTCCTATGGGTGACCAGATGGACCAGAGGTGGAGTTGATGGCACTGGGGTATTTGGCAATCGATATGGCCACCGCACAGTTTTTTGGCAATCGACATGGCCATTGGCAATTGCTACAGCCATCAGACTCTTTTTGGCAACCAATATGGCCATTGGCAATTGCTGCAGCCATCGAACTCTTTTTGGCAATTGTTGCAGCCCTCGGACTATTTTTGGCAATTGCTGCAGCCACCTAGATTCTGCGACCGTACAACGATTCCCCTCTTTTGATCAACCTCCAGCACTATCAGCATGACCACAACTACAACCAACACTGCAACTACTATTTCTGAGTGCCCTGCTATAGCATCATGCCACTGAAACGAAATGAAAAATTGCGCCAGGTGCCAGTTTCTGCGCCTCCTGCCTCTACCTCAAGCAGTGCACCTTCAGACCTATCAGCCCAGCATGTTGGCACCGCTACAACTAGAAGAAAGCGAGCTCTAGCCTAACACCCTCGCCCTACAAAATGTCTGGTTGCTAAGTGTGGGTGGAAGTCTAAGGCAAAAGATTGTGAAAGAGCTATTAAAAGACATCTGCTCTATACAGTACAAAGCAGAACAGAGTATCCTCAGTTTGCAGGACATGAGCAGGCATATAAAAATAGAGCTGCAAAGCGTGGCATGTGTCAACCTAGAAAAATTCTGAGTCAACACTTCCATCTAGCTATACAATTTATAGATTGATATACCTGCGAAATTTTGAGATTCTGTGCGAAAATATGAAAGTTCCGCGGAGATAGTAAAGTGGTGAATAGTTTTTGTTTTGTTTTGTTTTAATCATACTGTATTCACTCTATTTAGAGTATGACAGACCCCCAATCCCCGACGCCTCCGGCTAGATGGCGAAGCTCCGCAACTGCTACCCGTCGTCCCCTCTGACAAAAGAAAGCAAACAGTAAAAGGATTGATAAGAACATAAGAAGAGAACCGAAAAGAGAGACCGCCGAACCAAAGACCTCCGAAGAACCTCACTCCTCCGCTCGCTTGAGCGGGAACTTCCCGACGTCAGTGGCCGCCAGGAAGTCCATCACCGCTTGATCGCACTTCTCCATGGAAAACAGCTCAGAGACCTGCACGTGCCGGCATCTGCCCGCTTTCCAGTCCGTTGCCTTCCCCACCGCTTTCCAGCGGTGAATAGTAAATGGCAAGTGAGTAATCATGTATGAGTCTATGAGTATAAGTCTACTTGGTGGCTTAGTGAATCGACGACCTCACTTCAGAAAATTCTAGCAGCCAGATGGTGTTTGGGTAAAATCCTAAGTCAACACTAAGATAATGAATAATTATACTGGTAGTTCAGATATAGTGAACGCTGGCAATATTTTAAAGAAAGGAATGTGTATCTGTATGTGTGTGCACACTTACACATTTGATTGTGATTATATATGAATACAGAGGTCATAATATGCAGCTACTCATCCAGTCCATCTGTGGATCCTCCAATGGGCAGGCCCAGGTCCATTCGTGGATGGACTGGGCATTCTGTGGATGGACTAGGCCATCGGCCAGCGGACTGGATCCGCCAAAGGACCGGAACAACACATACCGAGTGATTTGCATGGTCGGGAAAACAAGGGCTCCAGACATGGAATTCATGACGTGCACTACGATTTGAAGCCAGCCATAATGCAGTTCCCTATGGCAATCTCAGAGTGTTGCGCACAACTTTAAGGTCGTGCGCAACTTTGTGGCTTTGTGGTCCCAGCTATCGCGGCGCAATACCAATCCCTTCCCTCGCGAGCTTAGCGTCGGAATTATTGCTGTCGATTGCCTAAGAATAGGCCAGTGTATGACCGAAAAGCCAGTTTGTATGTGGCCTTCATAGTTCCCTGGTGTCAAACTAGCGGGTCTTCCTCTTTAGCAACACTAGCTTCTCATTGGGCGGGTTGATATCTTTGGCACCAGAGTTCGTGCTGTATTAGAGCAGAAGACGACGGGATCGAAAAGGCTGCGTTTGGATAAACAGGTTGTCAAAACTGGCCGTTCTGTTGGACCTCCTAGACCTATGAGCAGTCAGATGGGGGAATGGATGTATGTTTCTTTGCTGTCTGGCATATGGCAGACCACCCGTCGCTACACCACCCGCTGAGCGTTCACTATCACAAGCCGGATAATATCCCTGGAGCTACTGGTCTTCAGTCCAATTGTTGAACCTTTTGGGATCGTTCGTTCATGCGGAGCTGATGTGGTCATGCTAGACCTGCTCCCGTTCACTGTCAAAGGCGACGAGCCATTCATCACTTTATCAAAAGCAGGAAAAGTAGGAACAGTCAAAAAATACTACCCCGCCAGTATGCAAGATGACCTACTAGACCAGATATACAATAAACCCCATCATGCATACAAAGAATCCATCACGGAAATTAACAGACAATGAATTTAGCAAACCGAAATTTGTGCAAGAGCTCACTGATGTGCCTGACATTGGTGTTCCCGTCTCTACTGCTATTCTTCATCCTCATATTCCCATCTCTCCTGCCGTTCGCCATCCTCATATTCCAATCCCAATCCATTCGCGATCCTCATATTCCAATCGCACCTGCAATTCGCGATCCTCACGTGCTCGTCTCTCCGGCCGTTCGCAATGCTACTTATGTTCCGCTGCCTTAATCTCTTGTGCGCGTTCCCAGCGTTCTTGCTCTTCTCTCTTCTCACGATTCTATTGTTGCTAACAATTCCATCTTTGTTGAAGACTCCATTTTTGCTGACATTCCCACTGTTGCTGAAGATTCCATCTTTGCTGACAATCCGATTGTTGCTGAAGATTCCACCTTCGCTGACAGTCAAATTGTTGCTGAAGATTCCGTTGTTGCTGAATAATCCATTGCTGGCGATTCCATTGTTGCTCACGAATCAATTGTTGCTCACGATTCCATTGTTGCTCACGATACCATTGTTCTTCATCCTCCTTTTGCTTTCTCTTGTTGCGATCGTAGAGGTATCTCGTCCCTGTTGCAACCAGGGTGAGAGTGATTGGGTCGACCATTTTGAAAACCTGTCTTCCGGAATTTAGTTGGGTCCTTCATTATTTCAGAGGAGCGGGTAGAGATTGTCGGACGCACCAAGTAGATGGATCAACCTACGACAACGCGGCTCAGAGTGTGTGGTTTGCGTGGTGCGGAAGAACTCTAAGGTATTGCGGTAGTGATAAGGCAGGCGATATTACCCAATTGATGTGGGTTTCGAGCTGGACAACTCGTGAGCTTGCCCAGTATTATGAGGAAATAGGAGCGGAGATGTGCTGGGGCTGCTGCTAAGTAGCTAGACAGTTTCGGGGAGGTAGTGGGGTTTAAAAGGTATTTGAAACTGATGAAATGGTGTGAGCCGAGTTCTAACTGTAGTGGTTTTCTTCAATTTATCTAACTTGGGGTAAATTGAGTCCAAGGTTCGGGCGTTAGCAGTCAGCGTTCCAACGTTTCCCCTCTCTGCGCTAACCAGTCGCACATTCATGCGCGACTGCCGATCCGTACCGACGATAACCATCGCTGTATTCAAAGGAGTGGGGAAGCTTTGTGGCAGGGTGGACGAACGTAATCGCACATGACCACAGCTTCACCGCAGGGCGGACCATTGTATTGGCAGAAGCACCAAATGGCAGAATAGCTTATCGATTGTAAACATCGGCAGATGCCACAAATTGAAAAACACGCCAACTGACAGTATGCAAGCCACTACCATTTCAAGATAAGGCGCGGTGAGAGATTTTTCTCTTGCTGGGCTACTGACGGCTCCCGCTGCGATGCATTGCTGCTAACCGGGTGTCTACTGTCCTCACGATCTGCCACGAAGCTGCCTCACTCCTTTTCATAGAGCGATGGTTATCATTGGTCGGGTGGCACATATCACTATGCTATTAGTTATCCGGAAACGATGGAACATGCAAGGTGTGTTGTATTTCGATTCGTTGCTGCTGCTCGAGTGCCAGCTTTCTTTACGTCATGTTCAGCGGTTTTTCAAAATAGTCTCTGGTATAAACACTGCAGGACATCGTAGGCTGAACCACGGGTCAGGGATAGAGCGGGGTTACAGGCAGACCAGAAATATCCTAGAAATATTCCATGACACTGTCATCAAGCAGTTGTCTTGGCAGTCTCAGCGGGATACTCTCCATTCATTCCTGGGATCGGGAAACTGTTGACAGAAGTTCGGCCGAAGGAGTTCCTATTGCCGGAGGCGCTAAGCATAGAGATTTGGTATCAGTGGTGGAGATATTTCGACCGAGTGGCTAGTTCCGGATGTGAGCTCAACGAAGCCTAGCTTTACAGCTCTACATAAGATAGCACTCGGGCCTCTGGGTTAGATATGCTTTCTTCTTAGTATATAAGCCAGCTCTTTTCTCTTCTCTTGTACGGTAGACAATTAAGAACCTCAGTCTTCCTTCTAGTTGTTCTCATCAGAAACTCGTCCCGCTGAAGGTTTTCCGTGCCTAAAATAAGGGAATGATCTCATCGATTATCGTGAATCATTTATGAATGAGAAAATGCAAGTGAGTGCAGCTAGTGGCTTTATGGAATATGCATACACCTGCATGAGCAACTGCAGTTCCCATTCGGCTGACGAACGGATCCACGCACAAAACTAGTTACGGCAGACTATGATACTCGGCGGAGCATGCAGGCAACTTTGTTTTTCGTATCCCTTGGATCGTAACCGGTTCCCGGTCCATACGGTCCGCCTGCGCAACCACCTCGACACACGCCCAAAAATGGTCGTTAGAGATTCTCCATTTCATTGGGTCTTCTTTAGTAGCAAATAAAACTTTTTACCCAAGCGAATTGTAAATTACATGTGGTGTGGTGTTGCCAAATCCATTGCCCTTCCAAAATATAGCCCCTCCAACCACCACTCTCCTTCCTCCTTCTGCATCACTACCCCAAATATCCCCGCACAGCTGGCCAAGTGCAATCAGGTAATTCCTTTCATTGTTGAGACAGCAGCTGCTTGCACTTGAACTGGCCCAGGAAGTCTTCAGCGAGAATTTGGCGTTTTTCCCCAGGTCCTCTCTTGTGATTTAGGGTACATGGCCAACCTCAAATTCTCTTCCCTCCTCAAGATGGACTGGAAAATTCACAAATTCACGGCTTCTGTCTCATTACTTTATAATAATGCAGGCCAATACTACATAATCGCGTTGTGTTGAAATTCAGTCAGAGAGTAGGGTTTTAATTTCCTAGGCCCAAACCCCAAATGACTAATGTGAATGGGTGCTACTGCTTTCTAAAGTGGAGCCTCATAAGCTAGATACTGAAGGCTTTGTGCTGTTGGTGCTTGGAGATGGTGAGATGAAAGGTGTATGTGTTCTGAATGATCTGAGGTAAGAGGACAGCAATTTGTGGGCCCGCGGGGGTGGGCGAGTGATTTTTCGTGATTCGCCGTTTTTTCGCTTTTCCATAATCCTTATGTAATAGTGATAGGTAAGCTAACCAACAATAGCTTCTCCATTGTCTTCGGGAAGTGCAAGTCGGTAGGAGGTGTTGGGGTCACGCAGGCGCAGTTTTGCAGTTGTCATTTTCAGGCTTTTGAGGGGCAAATCTGAGGGCTACACTCCTACAAAAGCAGCTCTATTTATTACCACCACAGTGCAGCAGCATCCCTAGAGCTTGCCAGAATACACCTATAATACCAATAAATAGCTTTACCAAGTCTCAGGTCATCATTCTATATTTTGGCTGCATCACCGTGGCTTTGGGGCGGGGAGAGTCGGTTGCCATGGCCCAAACGGTCCGGTAATCGAAAGTTACGATCCAGGGGATAGCACAACCATCTGCACGAAGATTTCGAAATTAAATATAGTGCACTCTGACGGTTATCCACCATTATTCCTTTAATAAAGAATTGCTGATAGTTTAGCAAGCACACTAGTCTCACCTCCGAAACCAACTGCTTACTGCCACACGAGAGAACAGACTTCACAATCACCTAACTGTACTGAACGATGCTTCTTCTCTTCAGCATCATGACCTACCTGGGGGGTTCACCCAAGCCGCCCCTTTATCTCTCGTGCATCCTACTGGCCCAACAGAGCCGTCTTACGTTAGTAACTCCAACCGCCGCGGCACTATCGATGTCATACTATCCTCGATTATCACCCTCACATTGTGCGTCTACACTAGTATCCATTTGAACATCACACCACCGAAGAAATTCTGTGGAATCCGGACTGTCTGCATCTACAAACTCTACTGGGTCCTGATTGCAATGTTCGCTCACGAGTTTGTCCTATATGCTGCTTATATCCAATGGAGGAACTCCAAAATTATTTGCAAAATGCTGAACGAATTGAACCGGAATCGCTCAACCAACACCGCCAGTTACGCTAATAAATACCAACAAGCATGAAATGAATCAATTAAAGTCTAATCAGTCAGAAACACCACAGGACTTTGCATCGCCACATTCAAGGCCGTTGGATTCGATGTCACCAGACTCTATGCCCCCAGATTTTACGCCACAAGACTCCACATCACCAAACGCGGTAACACAAGGACGATGGTCTCACATTACTATGGTTTCCGCCTTTTATATTGTCATGGGAGGGTTCGCTTTCGATGTTTGCGATTTATCTAACGACTATCAATACATTGCACTCACACCGAAAGCGGGAACGAAGAAGCAGACCGCCAGGCGAACTTAGCCCGAGATGCCAACGGAAGCACGGCAATAGAGCGGCCATACACCTCGGCTTCGAATAGAGCTAGACGAATCTCCGAGGGAAGATCAGCAGCCAAGGCACAGTGGGAGGCCGACAAATTCAGTAAGCACTTCGGCTACAGACTAAAGGGCAAGGCAGGCAGTAAGAGACCCATCCCAATGGCAAGCGCAAAGTCATTGGCAACGAGATTCTACCGACTAAAATGCGGGTATGCACCCACCGGAGCTTACCTAAAACGGTTCGGGCACCGGGAGGACGACAAGTGCTGGTGGTGCGGAGGGACGGTGGACCAGACGCGGGAGCATCTCCTCCGTCACTGCAACCGGTGGAAACATTAGCAGCGGAAGCTTTGGAAGGAGTTGGGGAAAGCAACGGGCTGGAAAGCGGGCAGGTGTCGGCAGGTGCAGATATTTGAGCTGTTTTCCATGGAGATATGTGACAAGGCGGTGATAGACTTCCTGGCGGCCACGGACGTTGGGAAGTTCCCGCCTGGGTGAGGTCGGTGGTGTCTCTCTTTTCTCTTTTCTTTTCTCTTTCTTGTGTTTTTTCTTTGTCCAGGGGGCTTTCTTTGTTGTGAGGGGCGGTCAGTCGTTTACTTTTACTATTTCTTTGTCAGCGGGGACGGAGGGTAGCGAGTGGGAGCTTCGCCATCTAACCGGCTCGCCCGGAGGCGGAGTGGATAAGGGCCCTGTCATACTCTAGCTAGAGTAAATACAGTATGAATAAACAACAACAACAAAGGATTCATCGAGTTTGCTAAAGCAGGACTTATCACGCCGAATATTCTGAAGGGCGACGACATTGCGGATCGAAGCAAAGCGGATTCAGTCGGGAAGTTATTAGTCTGCGTACAAGCGTTTTGGATGGCCGTCAACATTTTTGCTCGCAAAATCAGCAACTTGCCAAGTACCCTCATAGAGGTGAATGTGATGATCCACGTTTTTTTAACCATCGCTGTCTATGGACTATGGTGGCACAAACCTTTGGCGGTGGCCAATTCGACCCTTCTACCCCGGCAATACACATCTGCTGCTGGACAGACTGTCGCGGCAAACATGGGTGACTTAAAGGTCCCCGAAATAGCACTTTTGGGTTTTCTTTTACGATCTCATCGACCTAATTTCGAATACCTAGATCAGTGCGAATGGAGCGAGAGTGATATGCCCGAACCATATCCGGCCGATCGTAACCATAAAGAATTCAAAGTGGATGTTGAGGCATATATCCCCGACCCACAAAAGTTCGAAATCCGGGGGTCTCCCAGATATCCGAGGCCGATATGCAATAATCTTGTCGCCAAACTCAAGATCAAATCTCCTGGTCTAATTCTGCTCCCTGGTCAGCAGCTGGTGCTGAAAATGCACCGATATGTTCTGGTGAACCCTAAACACAGGGATTTAGCGGTCTTCATTTCTATCGACGAGTTCCATTGGTTAGACTTAGAATATTCATACCGGCGAAGGCTCCAAACCGGAGGCTTATTAGAGATGAATGAGGCGATGCGCAACATTATCAGCAACCCTCATGATCTCACGACGTTTGACCCACCAAATTATTCGGTTCAAGGTTCAGTATATACTGGGGGTATCCAGACCGCAGATTGGGTTGGGGATTTTATGGACAGCCCTTCCTTGTTCATGACCGAACTACTCAATATTTTCTATGCCGGCGCCCATGCATCTGAGTATATCTTGACCTTCCCGAGTTATATCGAAAGATGGACCTGGCTAAGTGCTTGTATATGTATTGCGTTAGGGGTGCCTTTTGTCTGTGCCTTTTGTCTTCCTCTGCGAAGCAGAGCATTCTTGCTTCAACATCCAATGGCCGCTGGCGCAAAGAAATCTACAATTCAGTTTCTGTGTAAATTAATTCAGCTCCTGTCTTGGGTTTGTCTCGGATTGGCCGCTATTTTGTACACACTAGTGCGGCTTTTTATTCCTGTGGAGGCTTTCGTATCAATGCGAAGTGTTCCTATTCGTTCGTTCGACACTGTGCCATGGATGGAGTATTGGCCACATGTTTGAGAGTATGGGATATGTACTTTCGTTTGTCGTACTTGTGATTGGGAAGTTGTTGCTCTTTCTTTTCAGCTAGCGATGTCTTGGGTTGGAGCGATGTAATTTTTGTTTTGGATAGGCATGCACTGTACCCAGTGGCGGTGAATTCGGCCAACGGAGAGATTGCGAACACGTGGCTATGCAATTGGGTATAAGAGAACGATAGGCTATATAATGGTAATAACAGTATAATAGTCGGGCATTGTGTCATTGTCTCTAACTAGCAATGGAGGCGGCTTCGCCGCCTTAAGTCGGATTCGAAGCTGTGTGTCATGGCAGCTAATGGGTGTCAAGTATTTGCTTGTTGCTGGGATGCAAGGATAGGTTAGTGTGGATGCAAGCATGGGTAGGTTGATTGAGGAGCGAAGGAAGAGAGCAATAAGAACGAAGGTCATCACGAATCCACTAATTTAGTCGGTTTGCGAACTTACGGTTCTGGAGAAAGTGAGGAAGAAAGAAAGAGGTTGATTTTAATTTCTTCGTGCCAAAAGTGCTTATCTGTCTATCTACCTGTGCGGCCCTGTAAACACTGACCTAACTCCACCAGCCCTGCATCCCTGCTTTCTCACCATGCTTGCCCCACGCGATCTGGACAGACTGGCTCTGGACTGGATGGACACGATGAGGGCGGGCTGGCTGCTGGCTGGACACGATCTGGATGGATTGGCTGGAGACTGGCTGGAGACGATCTGGATCGGCTGGCTCTGGACCGGCTGAAGACGATCGAGGCGGGTTGGCTCTTGGCTGGCTGGACACAGTCTGGAAATATTGGCTGGCTGCTGGCTGGACAAAATCCGGACGGGCTGGTTTTCGGCTGGTTTGATGCGATCTGGATGGAGTGGTTCTTGGCTGGTTGAATACGATCGAGACGGGTTGGCTCTTGGCTGGCTGGACACAATCCGGACAGGCTGGCTCTCAGCTGGCTGGACAGGATCTGGACGGGCTGGCTCTGGCTGGCTGTGGATGATCGAGACTGGCAGGCTCTCGGCTGACTGGATGGGCTTGCTGGCTACTGGCTGGAGAGGATCTCAACAGACTGGCTGGGTGTTGGAGATGGACTTATTAAGTGCTTATAGTGTCGAGTATGGAAATCAAAAATCGATAGTCGGCCGAATAGATAACGACATCACGAAATGCACGTCTATCACACAAAGCCGCAAGCTCCTAAATACGAGAAAGATAATGGTCACGATGCAAGGTTTTCGTAGACATGACGATCATACCAATGAAACGAAGGCGATGACAACATTCTGGGAATGCACGTTGACAACGAGAATAGCTGATTCAATCCTCATTGCAATGGCGGCAGGGGTTTCCATCAGACATGACGATCGTACCAATGAAACAAAGGCAACGATGACATACTACGAATGCACGTCAACAATTCGAGAAGAGCCGATTGAATCCCCGTCACCACGGCGGCAAGACTGTTGATAAGCTGCAACAAACTTCACAAATAGACCGGCAACCGAAAAAGCCACGGAGAATGAAACAATTCAATGATCGAACAATGCAACATCGAGCGTAGGACCACTATGATAGAGTTGCAGTTGTGAAGGAGCGATGTCGAAGTAGTAGGGTATACATAAATTTCACGAAGTGGCAATATGGCCAATGGGAAGCGGTGAGAATCTTCGCCCTCATCGGAAAAAAGGATACCACCAATCAGAATGCTTCGTGCGGACAATGCATATGCACGCACGTCCTTATTCTTATAAAAAAATAATTATGTCATGATCCATCACTCCGGTAATCCGAGCCTAAAATTTGTTGAAATAGTGATGCTAGAGAAGCTTGATTGTATTCTATCAAAGAGGGCCACAAGGCCATATATATATGAGAGTACAAGTACGGCTGAATGCCATCAGCCAGTATCAGAGTCAACAGTCATCTCCGGCTGTACAAGACATCACCGTCTTCGGCCGTACAAGACACTGTCATCTCCAGCCATACAAGGCACCGTCTTCGGCTATACGAGGCTCATCTCTGGCTGAGACATGTATATGCAATACTCCCCCCTCTTTCTATACTGCATAGAGCAAGAAACAAAATGAAATAAAACAAGGTGAATCTTATAGTAGCCTCCTTGAAACCAGTGATCTCAATCGTCTCGTCGAACTGACGTTTGGACTAGTCGGCTCGCCTTGCGGGCTGGATCTCCGCCCACAGAGGTGGCAAGCACTACGCTGGTACTACGCTCGGAGCACCAGTGCATCCCAACGTAGTGAGGTGACGTAGTAGGAGGTGATAATTGTACTTTGTGAGGCTCCAGTGACACAGTAAAAAGCTTCATGAGGCTCAAGTGATGCAGTAATAAGCTTCATGAGGCTCCACTAGCAGTGACGAAGCACAAGAGGTTATGAAATTGTTGGCACACAATGGTTTTCATCCATTTAAGCATGTTCCTAAAATGATGGATGCTATTTACCGCCTAGAAAATCGCAGACATCAGTTATAGTCTCAATTATGGATGTACATATTGTAATTTAGAATAATTTAACTTGAACTAGTCTGTGCTGTCCAGTCTACTGAACTAGTGTATTTTCCGGCGAGCTGATACCCCGCTCTTTGCCACTCTGCTAGGCTACACGGGCTGGGCTATTGAGATCGCTGCTTGAAACCCTGCAATTATAAGCAGGGAAAGAGTACTTCTGTAGCCTGAGGATGGCCATCCATAGAAAGACAAACAAATCCGTGTACCCAAAAGAAAAGTTTGTTTGTTTGAATCATAATGTATTCGGCCGCTTGCGGCCATGACATAATCTAACCCCTTTTCCCGGTACATCTCCAGTGTGAGCTTCAGGTGTCCCCTCAGCCCTCTTGGATCCAAGTCGTGTCTTCCTTTATCTCCTTTCCCCTGATTCTGCCAAACAAAGGAAAGCTTTTAACTATGTTCTTCCACCCTCCTCTTACCCTGCTGCCTCAACCCTGAAACTCTTCCGACATCCGTTTCCTCAAGAAACTTCAGCACTACCTTCATGGCATTATCTGTATCAAACACCTGCAACATAGGAACCTTCATTTTCTCCTTCCTCCTGCACTTCATCCTTAACTTCTTCCAAAGGTCATCCTGCTGTCGCTTCCACTTTTTGCACCACTCAAACAAGTGGTCCCTTGTTTGCCTCTTGTGCCCACACCACCAGCACTCCTGGCTCTCGTTTTTCTTTATGCATTTCAAATACACTCCAGTGAGCGCATGTCCCACCTTCAACTGAAAGTATCTTCCCACTATTTTCTTCTTAGCTTCACCCTACAGCATATGCATCCTTCTCTTCTTATTCATTCTATACATCGTCTTCTTGCTGTTGAAGTTGGCTTTCCACCATGCATCTGTATTTGTCCACTTTGCCTCTGTGACTATTCGTTGCACTCTGGCTATTGACCATTCTCGAAATATTTTCTTCAGCTTTAGCACCTCTCTATTTTCATTCACTGCTGCTACCTTGGCTGCTGCCTCTGCTTTTTCATTTCCTTCAACACCTTCATAAGATGGGACCCACCTGTACTCCACTTAAATACCCAATTCTGCTAGCTTGTTGTTGAGGTTGACGCTGTTGATTGCCATTGCTTGTCCTGGCATATGTTCGACTCTTTGGATGGCTGTTGGCAAATCTGAACATATAGAAATTCTCTCAATCTCTTAATTTTTTCTTTTGCTAATATTGACTGCTTTCCATAAGGTTCTCCAATTGGCGTAAACTTCAGCGTCAAAAACTTCCTTCTTTTTCCCCAGGTAGCTCTTTTCCTCTTTTCACTCTTGGTCCTCCTTCCATACTACTGTGCTACCCACTTATTTATTTTCTGAACTTGATCCATTAGTTCAAAAAATTAGTTCTTTTTCTCTAGTATATGCAAACTTGAGTGCTTCTTTATTGTTCAATATGTAAATCTTTGTGTTAACCTGGAGTTCAAATTCTGGTATGGTGTTCTGTTCCCCCCTTCCTTCTATTCCAATTGACTTCCTTAGCCTTGTTGCCAGCCAGCTGTTTCTGACCATAATATTTCCCCCTCCTTTTCCATCTGGCATCTCCATTAATCTTTTTGTGAATTGCCTGACTCCATTGTTGAGAAGCGATATTGCTGACCTGAGACCTGCCTCTTTAACAAGTGGTACTATGGATGACAATATGAAAATACTGGTAATCCTTCTTGCTAATTTGTTGACCAGCTGTTGGATTTCTTACTGTCAGCCTACTTGTCGATCCCACCATAGTTTGGCCCCATACAGAGGCAAAGGCTGAACTGCTGCGTTTTGAATCTTTTTCGCATGTCCTGGCTCCAGTCCTCGCTTGCCTGTAATTCAGCGGACCCTGCCTTGGGCTTTCCTTGTCTTGGCCATAATGATATTGTGATAGTTTTAGAAGTTGAGTTTACTGTCCAGAAAAACCCCTAGCCATCTCATTGTCTTGCTTTTGAACTTGATATACAATCACCTGTTCCATTCCAGACGTGACCAGAAACACTGGTAGTGGAATCACAATTCGATGGATATCTATCGGTACAGCTTTTGATACCATCGTGAGATCCGAGCGATTTCCATCTGTGGTTATCATCTTCCAGGAGGCCTATTTCCACGCAATATTCAGTTCTGGGGTGATATCCACCATCATTTCACATATTTCGGATCCTCTGTTGATGATTGTCGGGATCTCCAGTTCATTGATATTTCCTTGAATTGTAAAAGTGGCTTGTGCATAGCAAAACTCAGTATATCCAGTGGTATCTCCAGGGGTCAAAACCAAAGCAGAGACGTAAGTGATACCGATCTTCTTTGGAGCTGTGGGAGTTCTGGTCAGCACACACCTGTTTTTTGGAATTGCTACCACTTTGGCTTGAGGCAGTAGCTGGTGACTTTACTAACCCATTTCCCTTTTCTGTTGAGCAAGGACCTTATAGTCAGGCTGACTACTTCCTAGAACCTCATTGTCCCCAGAATTGAGAGCCGGAGTCTGCTTCCTACAAGGTTCGGAGGATTTCTTTTCAGTGGAATTGCCTGTGGTTTTGGCTGGAGTTTTGCCAAAGGTCACAGCTTTCTTGATGTTGCGCTTCCTGTGGATGCTAATGCTTGTCACTACATCCAGGAGCTCATCCTCTACCCAAGCATGCTTGTTTGCTCATATTATAACATCCGCTGTTCTCTTTCTTCTCTGATCAACAAAGGCCTAGTCCACGTGGGTTCAAACTACTGCCAGCCATCAATGTCTTTCTTTCTCATCTAGGCAAGCCTCTTGTCACGGTTGTGTCGAGTGAGGATCAGAGGAAGAGTATGGATCGATGAAGGGTATAGGGGAATACGAAGAAATCAGGTTTTGAAAGAAAGGAAACAGGTTTTGGTGTAAGAAATCAAGTTTCGATGGAAGGAATCAGGTTTTGACAGTTGTGTTGTAAATATGGCGTGATGGTTATGGTGTGGTTTATGGTTTGAAAGGGTTGCGTACATAGTTGGGTATGGTTTGGATGTATTTCGGAACGAGTGAGTGAAGGTGACGACGGTCGCGTTAGTTGTATATAAAGGCGCTGGATTTGTGGAGGATGGATTTGTTCATCATTCGTTCTCTAGTCTACAAAACAATCAATAGCTTTGACACCAACCATTGTTTACTTCTGTGATTCCGCAATTCGAGTCTCTTGCCTGTTATGCAGTACCTGCGATCACTGCAGCTTTAGTTTGGTTTTTATAACCCCTAGAACTCCAAGCCTTGAAACCTTCACAGAAGAACGAGTCCACAATCAATTCTACTGGTTATAATTCATTATATGTGCAGCTATCATCATCAAGTGGTTGTTACTTTTGCCACAGACCATGCAATCCCCTCTGCTCTGTGTTTCAAATTGGTTGGAAACTTCGAAAACAAGCTCACAGTACACAGCTTTTGGAGACACTCCTGGTTGTGTGCCTGTGGAAACATCGACGCGAAGGATTCACGCTGTTTTAAATGCCAGCATACGACAGCAACAAACCCCAACAAACCCGAATCAATTTCTTCGACCTAGCTGGTCAAACCATCAACCTCTTTGAACAAGAACCATTGAACGCCTTCAATAGTATCAACACTATCATCCTGAAACCACAGAACCCCTTGAAGAGTATTTCAGGGAAGAACCACAAGCGGTATCTCCTTGGAATAGCTACTGGACAGAAGCCGCAAGAAACGGAGGAGGACTCCAAATCGACGATCCAGTATTTAAGAACTTTTGGACTAAGTACCACGGTCTCCACGTCAATTGCCAGGACGAGGAAGTTTGTTACTGTGAACACAACAGCGGTGGCACCCATACAACAATCGGAAGAGCAGCAGACGCTCAAAGCACAACATCAGAAATCACCATCAAAGCAACACCGAAGGACGAAGAAAATCAAATCTCGTGGGCAGATTACAATGAGCGGAAGGCAAACAAAGGAATGGGAGTAGATCGAGAGTTACATCCAGCTCCTTTACCAACACCACTCATCATTGTAACGACAACCAGTAAACACGAAGTGTTCTTCGGGTAAATGGTCAACCCATTCTTTGAAGCAGAAATCGAAGCAACAGTTCAACAGATCCAGAACAACATCAACCAAGTGAAAGAGCACCTGGATCGAAGACCTTGTTCCCATTTTACAGCAATCAATCTCCTCACAGCAGCCTCTCAACATCATAGTAAAGATGTCAGGAGAATCATCAAGACCAACACGCGATGTCACAATGACCAGTGAGCTACAACTGAAGCGACAAAATGTGGCAGCAAAGGATATGGAAGCTATGAGCGAAGCACAACTCAGGAGTCACATCCAGGATATCAACATTGAGCGGACAGCACTAGCCCAACTCCCGACCACCAGCAGACTGAACAAATTGCTAAAGGAACAGCAATCTGTGAAAAATGCGGAAGTACAGATATTGGAATTGTTGGCAGAAGGAGAGAAAGTTATTCAGGAGCGGGACAACTTGAAGCAGGAGTTACGGCTTACGCAGCAGGCATTAGCATCAAAGGAAGAAGAGATTCCAGCATGCAGTCATGGAGATCTGGAAGAGAAAATCAGGAACCTAGAGCAACAGCTGGAAGAGAGAAGTCCGGACCTGGCGGAAATCAAACAAGACCTGGAAGACGCCCAGGCCCAGTTGGAAAAGTTTAAAGATCTGGCAGAGGAAAATCGCCAACAAGTGATCCGAGTTCTGAAGTTGACAGAAGGAAGGATGGGAGAAGTAAGGGAAAGAGAAGAGAGAGAAGAGAAGGTAAATGATATTGCCAGTTTCTCAGGAGAAAACAGGAAAGAACTTCGAGGATGGAAGGTAAAATTAGCGCTGAAAATTGCGGGGAAACCAAAGGCATTCAATACCGAACAGAAGAAGCTCAGGTATGCGGTGGGATGCCTAAAGGGAATAGCACTGGCACAAATAATGCCACAATGTGATGAGATCTCCGGGAAAGTTAAACTCGATACCTTGAAAGACCTGGTTGACCTGCTAGATCTTGCTTTCGAAGATCAAGACAAAGTCCAAACGGCCAACAGGGAACTCTTGAGACTCAAGCAACGAGACGGCGAATTCTCTCAGTATTATGTGGAATTCCAGAGATATGTAGCAGACGTCAAATGGAACGAGGATGTCCAACTGGATGTGTTACAACAAGGGCTGTCCAACGAACTCAAAGACTCTCTACAACACATTGAGGAACCAGAGAGTATCATCCAATTCGTCAAGTTGTGTTCGAAACGAGACTGACAGCTGAGAAGACGTGCGGCAGAAACGAAGTCTGGAAGGTGGGAGGGCTATAAGAAGTCTGATTCAACGACCAACACCACATCCGCCCAGAAGCGGCACCAGCAGGAACAGTCACAGGATATCATGGCCCTGTACGAATGGACCTTTCGGCGGTCAAAGGAAGGAAAATTACACCGGAAGAATGAAAAAGACGCAGGGAAGGAGGACTATGCATGTACTGTGGTGATAGTACGTACTTTGCGTCATCATGCCCAAGACAGTTGAAGGCAGCATCAGGACAAACAGAAGTGACACCGTTCAGGAAAGCAGCGAATGAAGGGGATGCCGATTCAGGGACAGGAAAATGAAAGGAAGTTGAGTCGGGAAAAGTTTAGTCCAGTGCAATAAGGATGGCAATTGCGCTGGAAATGAATCTCCTTTGTCAGTTGATGCTAGTTTTGATATTTTGCAGTTTTCTATATCAAGCACAGACATAAAGGAATCTTCTATGGAAAGCAAACATCTCGTTGTGAAATGCTCGCTGAAAATAGAAGACAAAATCATTGATACCACGCTTTGATAGACTGCGGAGCTACTGGAATAGCATTTATTGACAAAGATTTCGTCTGCCATCATCAGTTACAAGAAAAGGAATTAAAAGAATCAAAGGAGTTGGAAGCTATAGATGGAAGACCCATCGAATCAGGAACAATTACAACTATGGTTAAATTGGACTTAGGCATACACGGACATCAAGAAAAGTTACCAGCGTTTGTCACGAAGCTAGGTCTTATCCAATCGTATTAGGATTGCCATGGCTACAACTTCACGACGTCACAGTCAAGTTCCAAAAGAAAAGAATAGGATTTGAGAACAATTACTGTCAAAAACTTTGCCAACATCATTCGAGTGTATGGGTGTGGGGCAATCATATGGAAACAACAGAACTGGATAAGCCGAAACTGGATATATGTGCAATAGCGGCAGCACCATTCATGAGACGCAACAGGAAGGAGAAACTCAAGGTATACGTAGTAACCTTATATGAAATCAATAAGGCCCTAGAAGTCAAGGACCTTCAAGAGAAACCACTGGAACAGTTAATTCCTAAGGAATACCATGAGTTCCTCCCCCTCTTCGACAAAGTGATTGCTGAAAGACTACCTCCACATAGACGATATGACCACAAGATCACCCTCCAAGACGGTTTCACTCCTCCGTTCGGACTAATTTACAGCTTGTCAAGAGAAGAATTACAGGTCCTCAAGGAGTGAATTGAAAAGAACTTGTCAAAGGGGTTTATCAGATCGTCATCATCATCATGTGGAGTGCCAGTTCTATTCGCACCAAAATCAAATGGAGGATTATGGCTATGTGTGGACTACAGAGGCCTGAACGAAGGAACGATAAAGAATCGATATCTATTACTATTCATCCAGGAAACCCTGTTACGATTGTCAAAAGCCAAGTGGTATACCAAATTGGCCGTTCGAGATGCCTACAATATGATTTGAATTGCAGAAGGAACGAATGGAAAACGGGTTCAAAGTCGCTATGGCCTGTTCGAATCCTTGGTTATGCCGTTTGGACTCACCAACTCACCAGCATCCTTCCAGCATTCATCAACGATACCCTTCGACCGTTTTTGGACATCTTCTGCACAGCCCTTTTGGACAACATTCTCATTTACAGTGATAATCCAACGGAACACAAGCAACGTGACAGGGCCATAATCACAACATTGAAGGATGCCGGATTATATCTGAAAGCCGAAAATGCAGTTTCATCAACAGGAAGTCAAGTATCTGGGACTGATAGTGGGGGTGAATGGAATTACAATGGATCCGGAAAAGGTAAAAGCAGTCAAGGAATGGGCAGCTCCCGGAAAACTCAAGGAAGTTCAGGCGTTCTTAGGATTCGCCAACTTCTATCGAAGGCTTATAAGGAATCACAGCAGGGTGGTTCAACCATTAACAAAACTCACCCAAAAGCTTGTACATTTCCACTGGAGTCCCAATCAAAAGAGAGCATTTGCCGAATTAAACGACGCGTTTATGACAGCACCAGTCCTGGCACATTTCGATTATGAAAGAAAATTGTTTCGGAATCTGACGCATCAAGTTACGTGTCCACTGAGTACTATCTCAATATGATAATCTGGGGGTCCTTCATCCAGGCGCATTGTTCTCCAAGAATCATACACCTGCGGAAGAACATTACGAAATCTACGATCAGAAGTTTGGTTCCATCGTTAAGAGTGTAGAGCAATGAAGACCGGAATGCGAAGGTTCAGTACATCCAATTAAAATATTGACTGATCACAAGAACCTTGAATACTTCATGACATCAAAGCTACTCAACAGAAGACAAACAAGATGGTCCGAATTCCTGTCAAGATTCAAGTTCGAAATTATATACCGCCCAGGAACACAGGGTCAGAAGCCAGATGCACTCACAAGAATGCCAGGAGACATTCCTCCGAAGGGGGGTGCAGAAAAAACCCAACAAATTGTGCTAAAGACGGATAATCTTGATCAGAGAATACAAAGGGATTGGTAGTAGCGTTCGCGGAAGTAGTCAATCGGGATGAGGAAGTGGTCAGTCCAAATGAGTTATGGAACTGGATTCAAAATGTTTGCACAGACTGCCCGTTTGACAGCAGCGAAGGAATGTGTATCAATACAATGGAGGTGGTCAACAATGAAGCACTAGATAAACTCCAACTGATCAAAGAACATCACGATATACCAGCGGCCGGACATCCAGGACGAGCAAAAACCCTCGAACTTCTCAAAAGAAATCATCAATGGCAAGGAATGAGATCAGATGTGGATAGATACGTAAGGAACTGTCATGTGTGCCAACGTAGCAAGGCAACGCATCAGAAGACCCATGGATGGCTCAAACCACTGTAAGTACCACAACAACCATGGAAAGACCTGAGTATGGATTTCGTGGTGGGATTACCGGAAAGTGAAGGGCACAACGCCATATGGGTAGTGGTCGATAGATTGTCAAAAATGAAGCATCTGGTTCCATGCCGGGACAATACTGATGGGAAGAAGCTGGGCGAGATGTTTATACGAGAAGTGTTCAAGTTACATGGCTTACCGGACACAATAGTATCGGACAGAGGACCTCAGTTTGCCTCGGAGTTCTGGAGACATGTTTGCAAAAGACTTGGAATCAATCGAAGGTTGTCAACAGCTTTTCATCCACCAACCGACGGTCAAACGGAGTGAATGAACGCCGTTATGGAACAATATCTTAGAGCCTTTGTCAATTATCAACAGGACGACTGAGCGCAGTGGTTACCCATAGCAGAGTTTGCATCAAATAATCACACCTCAGAAACAACAGGATGCTCACCATTCTTCGGCAATTACAGATTCCACCCAAGAATGACCTTCAGTCAACATCCAGTTCAAAACGGAAACGATATCAGGGAAGTAAATGCGAACACCCTCTCTCAGTAGATGAACAATATCTTTGAACAGATGAAGGCTGAAATGAATCGAGCACATGATATTCAAGCGGAACAGGCGGATAAGCACTGACGAAAAGCAGTGGAAATGACGGTTGGGGATTGAATATGGCTGGACACTAGGAATATTGCAACACAACGACCGAGCAAGAAGCTGGACTGGAAACGCCTGGGACCTTACGACATTTCGGAAGTCATCAGTCCATGGGCCTACCGTTTACAATTACTGAAGAATCTCCACATCCACCCAGTACAACCAATATCCCGCTTGAGCAAGGTTTCGGAGGATTCTTTACATGGACAGATCGAACCAGCACGACCCCCAGTCATCGTGGACGGAGAAGAAGAATACGAAGTGGAACGCATCGAGGACTCCAGGGTGTTTCGAAAACAGCTGCAGTATCTGGTCAAGTGGAAGGGCTACATGAAAGGAGCTGGGAACCAGCAGTCAATGTGGACGGACTTCAAGCCATCGATGTATTCCACACAGAACAACCTGGTAAACCTGGATCAACAGCCTCGTAGGAACTCGGCTTGTGGGAGGGGGAGCTACTGTCACGGTTGTGTCGAGTGAGGATCGGAGGAAGAGTATGGATCGATGAAGGGTATAGGGAATACGAAGAGAAACAGGTTTCGATGGAAGAATCAGGTTTTGAAGAAAGGAAACAGGTTTCGATGTAAGAAATCAAGTTTGATGGAAGGAATCAGGTTTCAACGGTTGCGTTGTAAATATGGCGTGATGGTTATGTTGTGGTTTATGGTTTGAAAGGGTTGCGTACATAGTTGGGTATGGTTTGGATGTATTTGGAACGAGTGAGTAAAGGTGACGACAGTCGCGTGAGTTAAATATAGGGCGCTAGATTTGCGCAGGATAGGTTTGTTCTTCACTGTTCTCTGGTCGACAAAAACAATCAATTGATTCGGCATGAACCTCAGTTCACTCCTGTGATTCCGTAATTCGAGTCTCTTGCCTGTTACGCAGTACCCGCGATCACTGCAGCTTTAGTTTGGTTTTATAACCCCTACAACTCAGACCTTGAACCCCTGACACCCAGCTCTAATCATATATCTTGGTCTTCATGAGCTAGGCTGGTGAGATTGTTGAATCGTGTATATTGTGTGGTTCATTTGATTTCTCTATTGCTCTGATATGGCATCACAGTCCTGTATTACTGCATGCAGGACTAGAATTGGACCTGATCGGTGAAGATGTTCAGGGGTAATCTGTAGTCGGTGCGTGTTGAATATTTGCAATTATAGGCAGATGATGTGTTTTAGCATATTTATTGTGTTAGTAAGATTCGTTGTAGGTAAGAGTTCATATGCTGCTCATTTCTTGGTGTACGATTCTTTCTCTTCTATCCATGAAACATCCATAATTTTGACTCCCATTGTGTCAGCCTTATTATAGGCCAAGTATTCAATTGAATTGTATGTTTGGGGATATCCATAGAGGCGAATATGCTTGTCCGTGCCTTGTATGACTCCGTAGGTAATATGTGTAAATGTTCTGTTTGTTGCGGTAGGTCTGTAGTGGTGAAATTCCATCCTGGGTGCTGCAATCAGTGTGGTCCTCGCCATGAATATCTTATTGGTTTCAAGACGAGTCGAAAGTATCATTTGATCAAACAGAGTTCGTATCAGTATATCCATCAGAATGGTTGTTGTCAGTTTCTGGTATCAAGTATAGACAGTAGTTTGATGTAGAGATATCGATGGACTCTGATGGTTGATGTTTTGGTAACTTTAGTACATTCCGTTTTTGATGCTTTTGTTTCTAATGATTTCATTTTCCAGCTAGGTTTCATATTCTAGATGCTTCCCCCAATACTCGGCAACGTTCAGCTTTATATTGGAATCCAAGGGGTCGATCTTTGTGAGCATATTTTGTGCCAAATGGTTAAAAAAAAGTAGCAATTATAGCGCTCTGTCTGAGAGTAATTTAGGTGTTGTTTAAGTCAATTTGTTGGAAACCAGGCAGATACGTGCAGGACTCTGAGCTGTTTTCCATGGAGAAATTCGATCAAGCGGTGATGGATTTCCTGGCGGCCACTGACGTCAGGAAGTTCTCGCCCAAGGCTGTGGAGGAGTGAGGTCTTCTGGGGTCATTGGTTCAGCGGTAGGCCATTTCGGTTCCCTTCTTATGTTCCGTTCAATCTTTTTATTGTTTGTTTGCCTGACGAGCGTGAAGTGAGTTGCCTTCCAGCAGTGTTATGTAGAGGTCATCGCTTCTAGCAGCTTACCCATTCGATCTATATCCAAGGCTTATTCTCATTCTCGTCGGAGTGAATATCAATGTTTAGAAACACATACGTAGTGCCGAAGTGCGTAATCTTATTCAAGTTCAGGAGGTTAATATCTTTGTGCCGTAGTCACGATGTTCGGTTCATGCCATACAGGCTGTCTTAAGTGGTGCAATCGTAGTCGTGTATATGCCTTCCAGCAGTATTATGTAGGTGCAGTCGATAATTTTCGGCCTCAGGCCGTCCGAGTTTAGGAACGTGGTGACTATATCTTCATAATCGATACTCTATGCACATCTCTCAACTAGAGAGATGAGATATTGAAAGGTTTTTAGCTTTACCCATAAGAGTATAAGACACACCGAAGTATGTCTGTAGCTCTTCTTACTCGGCGAGTTATGTATCGTACCGATCCATAGGATTGTTTTTTCCTCATAGATATCGCCCTTCTTGGTCATTGCATGTCATTTTTTCTGTGTGTGTATTACGGCTTGTCTATGAAGGTAGGTATTTCATCTGGGTCATTTTCTGGAGCAATGGCCTATCCATACATGTGTGAATTACTGCTTTTCTATGATGGTAGGTATTTCATCTCGGTTCTTTTCTGGAGAAATGGCATATCTATGCATATCTGTATCTGTAGATGATGGTTGCTGTGCCGTGCGCCTTACTGCGTTGGGCTGTTCTGTACATTTGTATAATGCACTTAATTCCTATTTCAACAGTGTATGATGTGACACCAATGGCTCTCAGCCTCATACATGTGAGGAGATTCCAATTGCGATGGGCAAGAGTATCGCCATCGGCCATCATTCATGCGGTGCAGCCGTGAGTTAATGGCTTCCTGCCTTCACTTGTTCCACCGATTGGTGCAGGTATGAGCTTGTGGGGTTTTGGTATAACACTTTCCTGTCCACCCATCCATCATTCTCTACATCTAGTTCTGGACGTGTTTGTAGTGAAGTCCTTCTAGATGAACTTAGAGATGTCACTCTCTGGGGTTGTGGTCCAGCCATGACTCTAATAACGTAGTATTTCATGTATGTAGAATCTCGTATGGTATATCAAATGGTTCCTGGTAGCTATCACGTTCTTTGTCATACAGGACTGTTTTTCTTCCGAACTTGATGGGTGTTTGTCAGTGTATCATCATTGACCAGTATTTATCCGTATCATTCACTCGGCGAAACCATTCGTAAGGCGACAATGTTGAGGCCATAATTCGTATGTAGTGCCGCTGGCTGATAGGACTGATTGGATGGTTTAATTTTTTTTGAATCCTGAAATGACTGGTATGTGGCCATGCAATTCATCAACCTGTTATCTAGATGCGACCTGATGGATGTATAGCGTGTATGGTTGTGCCTGGTGTTGGTGCCTTGATCTTGATTTCTAGGATTGTAGGAGACTTCCGGAAAATATAATCTCTGCATATTGACTTTGTAAGTACGAGCGAAACAGTCAATGACGGTAAGGTGGTTGATATAAGTTGACCTTTTGAGATACAGCCGAGATAACTGTACTTGGTTGCTTATGCGCACTTTTGCTCATCCTTTCTTTCTCACATCTTCTCTCTCCTCTCTTCTTTCTTGCTAGCAGTCAATGATTTTTCAAAATGTAACTATGTATCTGGCTGAGTCAATTTAGTTGATGGAGAGGAGTGGCAAAGAGGTGTGTATAGGGCATGATCTTGGTAGTGATGTATATTATGCTCGGTGATAGGTTGCAGTAACTGTATTGCAGTATTTGTTGTGATCTCTGAGTTCGATGAGCATGGAAATCGTAGTTTCTTATTGATCATGATCATTGTACATATGTTGCGGTTGATGATCCAGATTGCCAGCGCAGTGCTGACATAAAGCTAGTAGTCTGCAATTGTAGCATGTCCGCTTGTGTATTCTCTTCTCCAAGAGTTTTCATTTGACCTGCTGATGATATTTTCAGATTGAGAGTGTTTTATCATTCGATATACATCGGTTGAATAATATTCCATATTGCACGGTGCGGTAGCTTTCGTTGGTGTGACATGTGGCCATATATATCCGTGTATGAACTTTTGTTTCATTTTGGCCTGTAGGTAGGCGGCGCTCATGCGGGAGTTGAAGTCATTGAGGCCGTCTATCAAAGATTGTATGGCTGCTCGGTGTATGCAGGTGCATCGACAGTGCCATATACAGGCGTTGAGTAATTGTAGGTTTCGTAATGGTGGTAGTAGTAGAGTGGCTTCCACCAGCTTTGGAGGTGTGGGAGGTTGGAGAATAAGGGATGTGAAGGTTTCGAGTACACTTCATTGCGAAAGGAGTCAAGTCATTGGATATAGAGCATGCGCCATGCCCAAGTAATCGTTGCGCAGCATGTAAAAATCATACTGTTTGATTCATAGTCATAATAGAAAAGTGGTAGTAGTATGAGTGTATTCATGTGTAACATTAAGCGTGGTTCAGTCAGATTCTGTAAGATGTCAATAAGGCCATGAATTGCGGCAATTACAATCGTATCATCTCTCCAAGTCTGATGGAGTTGGGAAGTGTAAAGTCTTTGAAGATATCGTAGAAGATGACAGGGAGTTGCCATCGTTTGTTGTGGAGAGAGCGGAGTATGCGATATAGCCGATGCTCGCTTGTAGAGAACTGACTGTTGGGCATCGGTATTGATATTGTTGTCGGCGATACAATGTATATGATGGTGGTATTATTCGCGAGATTGGCTCTGTGGGACCTGGTTGTTCGGTTTGCGTGTGGGAGCATATTGGTAGTAGTATAATGGTGTTGAGTTTGGTACATAGTGTGGGTTATGGTTGTGAACGCTTTTGGAGATCGTAATATCAAAAAAGTGGAGTAAAACTCAGATGGTAGCGACCGCCGGGCTCATAACCTGTTACTTTAGTTGTTTGATTGACTATCTACGAGGCCATAAGGCAAATATATACAGTTTCCCATATATGTATCCGTACCCAGCTCTTCTATCTTTATCGTGCTAAACCTCATAAGCCCGTATTTATCAGTCTTAGTACCACCGAGGCTTCGGCCGAGTTCCATCAGCCCATCAGCCCGTATTCTCCCATCAGCTCATATCAGTCGTAAGCAGGCTGAAGCTGACGTTCTAAGTATACATGCAACAAATAGCAAGTCAATAGTCAGTTAACATCCTAAATCAGTTCTCATGTGTCCTCGCTCAATCCATTACTCACCTATCAGCACGGCGAAGGACTCTCAATGTTTGACTGTCCGGCAGAAGTAACAAATGCGGACACTTAGAACTAAGCGAGGATGTCCATAGGTATGTTGCTATTGGAAAAGTCCTAACAAACTTTTAGGACTAAGAAAAGGAAGGATTGTTGAGACCTGCTCATTCAAATTGATTCTCTAGTGCGGCCAAGGCATATCTAACTCCGTTTCCCCGGTACATCTCCTGTGTGAGCCGGTGTCCCCTTGGTAAATTCCGGGTTCCAGGTAGGGACCAAGCCCGGATCATGGCAACGGGTTTTACCGCACCGGACCAGAGCATTTGGGTAGGTTCCCACCTGAAAACCCACCCTGTGCAAGCCCACTTTTTTTGCTCCAATTAAGTTTTTGAGTTCTGATCGTATCACGACATAATCTATACGTGAATGATGCAGTTTTAGGTTCTCTTTCACCCCCAGTCTCCGATTCTCAATCTGATGAATATTTGTTGAGTCGCTGTGAAATAAAGCCGAAAATCACGCTAAATCGCGGGTTTTCCACAGCGACTTCACAAATATCGATCCTATCGCAAATTGGAGAATGAGAGATGAAAGAGCGCATAAAATTGCATGTTTAATGTATAGATCATGTCACAATACATTGAGAACTAAAATACTTAATAGGAGTGAAAGTTGAAGGAACCGCAAAATGGAACCACGGCCCGGTTCCAACCCGGCCCAAAACCCGCCGGTTTTAGGTGCGGTTCCAGGTTTGGAACCGATAGATTCAAATTTTGCCGACTCCGGCCATATTGACCATCATCGATACTGATGTTCTTCGGGATCCGCCGGCGGGGCCTCGAGCACCCCGACTGTTCCCCGGGGACATAATGTTCTGCCCGATGAGACCTAGGTAATGCAAATGGCGTCCCGCATTGGACGACGTTCCCGCCCCAGTCGCCCCGGACGGTTGGAAACCCTGATAATGGTTGATAAGATAGCAATGAATTGCAGCACGTGGGAAATCACCCTAAACTTGGGCTAGGTGATGTAATTGTGAAGCTGGTTAGAGAGTGGTGTGCGATTTAGTACGCAGATAAGCCCGATATGGGAGGAACACGGTATCCAAATAGGGTCAATTGTAACCTGGATTTTGTGCTTTTAAAACTTATTATAGCCGGCTTCTTTTTATTATTTCTAACATACGAAGTGCGTAGATGACGTCTCAAGGGTGACTTCTTTAGAAGGAGAGGCTGTTTGTTTTTGTTTTAATCATACTGTATTCACTCTATTTAGAGTATGACAGACCCCCAATCCCCGACGCCTCCGGGCAAGACGGCTAGATGGCGAAGCTCCGCAGCTGCGGTAACACCGGGAGCGTCACTCCAGGTTTACTCGGTCAAAGTAGTATCCGTACTTAATTCAGGACTGCTTCGAAGGTAGGTTAGGAGCTTCGCTCGGGATGTGGAAATCACTAAAAAATTCTGAACGAAAAGAATAGGCTTTCTCCAATGCGTATATTGTTAAGCTTGTTCTCCTCGCTGAGAAGGTTGATGTCTTTCTACCCTCAAAGAACCCAAGGTCTTATACCTTCGTCTTCGCTGTAACAAACACTTCTAACTACGCTTTTCTCTTGCGCTCCAGCACCATCGGACCAGCTTCGAACCAATGCCCGTTCCTCCGCAACTACCGTGGCCCTCCATCTCCCGATCCTCTATTGTCTCTATCGTCATTAGATTATAATCAGACAACCACTATCCTTTATAGCATCAACCCCGCGGTTCTCGGCCTTCGGACTAGTGGTATCCTTTCGATCTGATGACCTCCGGACGAATATAAGAGAGTAGCTTCGCTGTCCGGGTTCGGTACAGATTCTTAGGCGTCCAACCGTCGTCAGCTTCTTTGCTGGAGCCATTCAGCTGTGTGCGGACTGTCCGTTTGCTATCGGCACATAATCTTAGGCCTCCGACCGTCGTCAGCTTCTTGGTTGATGCCATTCCGCTGCTTGCCGACTGTCCGTTTGTTATCGGCGATTCTTAGCCTTCCAATAGTCATCAGCTTCTTGCCGATTGCCATTCCGCCGATTGTTGGCTGTCCGTTTGTTATCGGCGATTGGAGCGGAAGTGACCGAGACCATTAACTAGCTTTCATTGCATATCAGAGGTGTGGGTGTTCGTTTGCTGGCCATCCAAAAATATTGGCTCTGGCATCCGAGACGAGTGATAGCCGACGACATCCTAATCAGGAGAATTACGAGTGATCGTACATGATCCCGCTGCGAACTGGCTAGGTGTAACTGCTACCCGTCGTCCCCTCTGACAAAAGAAAGCAAACAGTAAAAGGATTGATAAGAATATAAGAAAAAACCGAAAGAAAGACCGCCGAACCAAAGACCCGCGAAGAACCATACTCCTCCACTCGCTTGGTGGGAACTTCCCAATGTCAGTAGCCGCCAGAAAGTCCATTACCGCTTGATCGCAATTGTCCATGGAAAATAGCTTCAAAACCTGCATGTGCCGGCATCTCCCGCTTTCCAGCACATTGCCTTCCCTGCCGCTTTTCACATTGCTTTCTACTAGTCCATTCCACTGCTGCAGTGGTGAAAGAGGTGCTCCCGCTTCCGGGCTGTCGTTCCTCCGAACCACCAGCACTTGTCATCTTCTCGGTGTCCGCAGCGTTTCAGGTATATTCCTGTGGTCGCCTGTCTGGACTTTAGTCGATACAATTTGGTTGCCAAGGGTTTCACACTTGTTATTGGGATGGGTCTCTTGCTTCCGGCCTTGCCCTTCAGTCTGTAACCAAAGTGCTTGCTGTATTTGTTGGCCTCCCGCTTTGCCTTCACTGCCGAGCATCCCTAGGAGACATCGCAAAACCGTACGAGTCGCTTTCAGGCTCTTTCAGGCTTTGTTTTGTTTGAATCATATTGTATTCGGCCGCTTGCGGCCATGACATAATCTACCCTTTTCCCAGGTACTTCTCCAGTGTGGCCGTCAGGTGTCCTTCTTGTCTCTTGAAGCAAAGTCGTACCCTCCATTCTCCTCCTCGCTCTTTCAGGCTTTCACTGGCGCAAAAGCGGAACCAGAAGGTGTCAGACGGGCCTACTTTGAAAGTGCGGC